>JAUPFP010000003.1:4158478-4330978 GCA_036925085.1 Brachycybe producta
GAAAGTGGTTGCCATCTCCGACTTAGCGGCGCCTACTAATGTCAAGGAGGTGAAGCGATTTCTGGGCATGGCCGGTTTCTACCGGCGATTTATTGTTAACTTTGCCCACATCGCTAAACCACTCACGGATATGACCAAAAAGGGGCTGCCCTTTTTATGGACGATCGACAGAGAAGCAGCATTCACTCTGTTAAAGACTAAACTTGTCACCGCGCCAATATTGGCCATTTACGACCCAGATGCCGAAATCAAAATGCACACCGACGCCTCTGCTTACGGCATCGGAGCTATCCTCTACCAACAGTCACCATCTAAGGAACTGCAGATCCTGGGTGGTGTCTCTCGAGTGCTCCGAGACGCCGAATTAAACTATTCAACAACAGATAAAGAGTGCCTCGCAGTGGTGTACGGCATCGTCAAGTTTAGACCTTATCTCTTTAACAAAGCCTTTGTCATCGTCACCGACCATCATGCACTGTGCTACTTAAAAACCGCACAGCGACTCCAAGGACGCCTGGGTCGCTGGCAGCTACTGCTCCAGGAATACGACTACACCGTAGTCTACAAAGCCGGCATCACTCACGTGGATGCAGATTGCATTTCACGGAGTCCGGTGGACGTTCCTGAAGACTGGAAGCTGCAGGCTACCCCAGATGACCTCGACGACAGCGTGGTTTACGCAGTCACTTTGCGTTGGGATTGGTCGGTTGAACAAACAAGAGACCCGAACGTGACACAGATTAAGACCGAACTTCGCAACAATCCAAGTACCGAGCTTCACCATACCTATGTCATCATAGACGAGGTTTTGTGTGCCCTTGTCTACCAGGGCAGCATAACACCCAAGCTCGTGACGGTGGTACCCAAACATCTGGTACCCGAAGTTCTGAGACTCTTACACGATAGTCCTGAAGCCGGACATTTCGGCCAGGATAAGACATTAGAAAAGGTGTGCCAACGGTTCTTTTGGCCAACCTGGAAGCAGGATACCATCGAGTATGTGCGCACGTGCGAGATATGCCAAAAGTGCAAGACACCACAGTCCAAGCTGCCCGGGTTCCTCCATGAAATGGAAATTGGAGACCCAGGTGAATGCTGGGGAATCGATTACATCGGTCCCCTGCCAAAATCACTGGGTGGTGTCAAGCACATCATCCTGGCAGTGGATTACGCCACCAGATTCTGTTTCGCACGAGCTGTGCACAGCCAGTCGGCCAAAACAACTAAGAATTTCCTCCAAGATACGATCGTGTATCTTATCGGGATGCCCAGGAGGATAATCACCGACCGGGGAACACCTTTTACAGCTAAAGACACACAAGCGCTGTGTGACGAGCTGGGAATAAAGCACGCCACCACGACAGCATACTTTCCGCAAGGAGACGGTCTTGCAGAAAGGACCAACAAAACTATAATGCAGACCGTCAAGAGACTCCTGACGCCTGAAAAAGGACAGCGGGATTGGTATTTCCATCTCCAAGCCGCCACCTTCGCTTACAACACCGCGACCCATACGTCAACGAAGTTCTCGCCATACCGCTTAATGTTTGGAAGAGAGGCCCGACTACGAATCGACAATCGGGCACCTCTCCTACCGAAGGTTATGGATTCAAACCCTGCAGCACCTTCTGTGGTTGCCACGGAAGAGGTCGAGATCGCAAGGGCCAACCTGCACGAGGCCCATCTGCGACAGAAGAAGTACTATGACGCAAGACGGAAAACTCCACACACGTATAAAATCGGAGACCCAGTACTCGTTCGAGACCAACGCATCGTACCTGATGAGACCAAGAAACTACGTTACTCGTACAGGGATGGTTACACGGTAACCAAAATCATCAGCGACACGGTGCTCGAGCTGGAGCACGAAGATACGTTTGGAAGATTGATTCGAGACACGGTGAACATTGTGCATATCAAGCCAAAACAACTGAGGACAGTTGTTCAAGGGTTGGAGGGGGAAGACAAATCCAGCTCCCCACAACAAGAGGAACCTACCTCCTCACCACAATAAACCAATAACCCTATCAACAACCCACACAACCTAAATTTTTTCTTTCGGTTGTTTATATCATCACATTGGTCACTTGATGACACACACCAATATAAACAAACAACAACGTGTGTGACCACAAACATTCACACACCCCTGCCCACATTTCACCACTCGAATCTGATTCCAATGGGGAAACTTTCGTACACTGCGTTTGGGGACCAGGTCGTCTGACAACAATAACAAACAACAGTGGAAGAACGGCGTTTAATACTCAGAAACCGACACCCCGCGAGCCTCCAATAACAAACAAATTGGGTGGCTTATTGGAGTTCCAGCCAGCTTCGTGGAATTATACGATTTCCATGGGACCCTGGAATTTCACACCTCGATGGGGAAGTCGGGAAACACAAGTATATAGCCAACGCCAGGCTGGTCACCAGCACTTCGGAAACAATTCTGGAAGAACAAGGATGTCACAGTGCAACGAAACAACGGGAAGCCAGGACGATGCCATCCCTGACCCATCTACTAGGATGGACTCGGATGACACGACAACGCAGCAACTCGGCATCGAGGAAGTCGGGGACGACACAGCGCGCGCCATTGACCTAACGACGTCAACTGCCTCGTCTCGCCATATCGCCGCAGCCTCAGCAACCCCCGTACTAACTTTGCCACAAGTGACACAACCTTTTCGCATACCAACAGTCACTACCAGGAGACTACCGGTATATCGACCGCTTCGTCAGGAAGCACGATGTGAAAGACTGCTAAATAATTGCTGGGCACTCTGGCAACGACAGGTGCGGCCCGCAAACACCTATTACATCGGTCACTATGACCTGATGGAGGGATTTCCGCGCCTCTACATACCGGAGGAAGGGCGCTACGTTGTAGGAATGTCATACTACCTGCAACTCTCTATGGCCGTCCTAATTCCGTCCACCCGGTACATCGAAATATACCAGTTTGCCGAGCAGCCCATCACTCCAGCATTGGGCGCCCTTCAGCAGGCTTTCTTTAACAGTCTCCTGGGAGTCCCACTTAACGGAGCATACAGCATTGCCCGAATGATCGTTTGGAGGACCCGCGCCACTTACCAGGCCGCCATCCTGTGGGACGCCGTTTACGGTGTCCTCACCGGGCAACCACCGGGCCGACTGATCGCCGCCGACGCCACCGTCCACCGAAGTTTCATGGAAAGTCTCCGGGGCTTCGACAACGGATGGATCGTCGCCGCCTGGGAATCCTATCATCCCTGGCTGCGGAGCCACCTCCTCCACTCACCGTCAGACCCCCTACAAGCACTTCACGGATATGTTTCTGCATGTACATGTGCATGCAATCAACCGACGTGGGTATAGATTAGAAAACCGTGTGGTCACCGCCCATTGGGGTGGTGAGCTCGAAAAATATAAAAAAAAAAAAGAAAAGAATTCTGTTATAACTGCTTTATGTATAAATAAGTATTTCTTGTAAATTTCCATAGGAACTCGCCACCCAGCGAGTATTAATTGTGTTTGCCTTTTTATTTTCAGAATTTGCATTTTTAAGGGCGCTGACACTTCGGTGCCAGTGCCTTTCCATAACCACCTCTGTACACGGTAAGTCCTCAGCCACCCATGTCTCCCCGCTGCGTAACTTGAAAACCTTCCACCCTTGGCTGGAGTACGAGGACGTACTCCAAGCAAAGTTGGAGGGTATGTAACACCCTGTAAATCGTGATCCCGCCAAAACCATAGCCTGGGGGGTAAACAACTCTCAACCGTCCCTCCCTCCTCTCTGACTCACCTTTCTGACTCATGCCCAAGTGGCGGATTGATACGTAAAGGACCATGGTCACTTGGACCTGGTTACGCCTCGCAGGTGTACACAGGTCCAAGGTATAAAAGGACCATGTTCCTCTTTGTTCCTCAGTTCTTTCCTTTGCCTGTTTTTGCGATACATTCCAAATCATGGGCCTGAGGATTTCCAGTTAGTATTTTACTATTCACCCTTGTATCTGTACTTCTTACAAGGAATGAATAAAAGTGTTGTAATAAGAAGTAGCGTTGTCTCTATGTCTTTATGCTAATAACTTCTCTTCAGAGGCCGGAGGTTTCATAGGGCAGGAGCTATACGATTCTCAGCAGCTACAACATCTTCTCTAGTCGGAATACCGATGGAGAAGATGTATATCAGCATCAACCGGAAGAGAGAGAGATGGCCGCCACTCTCCTGCATTGATTTCACCCCCATGCAGAAGAGTGACTTCAATCTATCTCCATCCAGCTCTCTCTACAGCTCGGATCTTCTCTGTGCAGGTGTCATACTGCTCAGAGAAGAAACGAAAAGTAGAAAATGTCATCTAAAGGTTGGTAATAAAATATTGGTTGATGTCAAAAGCTCACACTATTTTTATTCAAAACATTTTATCTCACGTTTTGGCCGACATTGCACTGACCACCAAGGTCACCCGAATGAAAAGCCCAAGACTTCTTTCTGCGGGGTCTTTTGAAAGGCAAACTGTATGGTGTCCGTGGCAACCCACGGACACTAACAGCTCAAACTACCTGTAATAACCGTCACCCCCTATGCAAAAAGGTGATGGTGATGGTGATGTACCGGGTAAAGTACACCGTGAAAGTGATTCTACCAGGCAAACACCCGGTGGAAACCCTCCAGCATGCGGTCAGAATGTTACATAACCCGGTAAGGCCATAACCAGACCTGTGTGGTGGAAATTCTGACCGGAAGGGCCATGGATGACGATCCACTGGAAACTTTTTTTAGAACAAATATTCATCAGAGGAAAACCCTCCATAAACTGTAGACGTGCACTCTTCACCTCGTCTGGACTGTCTATACTCTCTATGGTGTCGTCATTTTGCATTCTAGTTATGTTCTGTCAAGTGTGGTCGTTGGAAGTAAGTAACCAGCCTCCAACAACACTTTGACCAATGCAACAAAAGTAGCAACTCTCAAAGACACCCTCTAATACATGTTGCAACATGTTGCATCATGTTGCATATTGACTATCCAATGGGGAAAGCACTTATTCGCCTATAAGAACCAACACAGCCCAGGTTCAGACAGGAATCAGACTACGCCCCGCCCACCCAGCCGGGTATGAGGGCTTCTTCACACCTTACGCTCTTGCTTACCGCCCCAATGAACGGTTGACTCAGCCTGGACCCGCCCAGTTACGAGCCCCTAAGAAGACCCTAGTTATTTGGGAAAAAGCTTTTTGCTCAAAAAACCCAATTTACTTTGTAGTTAAATTCTTACTCCTCAAAAATTTCTTTACAGAATTCTTTAAAATTTTTCTGCAGGTCTTTTGTTAGAAAGTTGTCCACCCTACACGGCCATTCAGCGCCAATTTGAATGGCTGCTTCTCTCAATTTTCCTCTTGCTTCTAAGATGTGAGCAGCTGTGCATCTCCAAAGTACATGATCGATCGTGTCTTCCTCCTGGCCACAGCTGCAAAGTCCCTCTTCATCATTGCCCTCCAGGTTAAAGCGTCTCTTATAGACATTAAAGTCTCCATGTCCAGTAATAATTTGTGTCATTTTTCCAGACATTGGCTGCCTCTTGACGTCAATTTTCGGGATCCATCTATGTGTTTCACGTCCTTTTACCGTTTGGTCCCAGTCCTGCTGCCAGGATTCGGTTAGAGATTTCTCGAGTTGGTGGGTGATCCAACGTTGAGGAATCTTCCCCTGTACAGTAGTAGCGTTTTTGGTGGCCTGTTTGGCCAGCTGGTCCACGTGTTCATTCCATTTCTCTCCTGTATGCGCTTTCACCCATTTAAGCGCCACTGTTCCTCCTTTGTTGATTATTTCACATAACTTCCTATTTGCATTATAGGCATTGTTATTTTTCTTATCTCCTGTTGCAACGGCCTGGAGTGCTGATTTCGAGTCTACTATTAACGCAATGTTCTTTCCATTAATATCCAGCGAAAGTATCCGAGTTGCTGCTACACTTATTGCGTACACTTCGGCCTGATACACTGTTGACTCATTTGGCAGTCTTCCTTTCCATTCATATTTATGCTGTTGATCTATTATCAGTGCCATCGATGCACCTACTCTCCCATTTAATTTAGATCCGTCGGTGTGGCTTTGGATATTAAATTTGGCCATATCTTCCTTCACAAATTCTTCTATGTTGAACACCGTGTTTCGTCCAGGGTGGTCTTGGTCCTTTATTGGTACAGGTGTCTGCAATTTTTCCCCATATTGGTCCTTCATTCTTCTTCCTTTATAGTTTATTTCAGCTTTTAACCAAAGTGGCGGACAGTTGGTAATGATCTGCAAGGCCTTGTTTGACGTAGTATTGTACGCTTTACATATAGCTCTCAAGAATGGTCTCTGGATTGCGTCAAGTCTTGCCATTACTCTGGAGTCTCTGCCCCTTATTCCCCAAATTTCAGACCCATACAACACCATGGGTTCGATACACCTGAGGTAGATTTCCCTTAGTGTTGAGGGCCGCATCCCCCATTCACTACCGCAGATGTAAAACAGGCGGGATGCTATACTCATTGATTTTTCCGATATTCCTTTTACGTGACAGATCCATTGCCACTTTGGATCTATCCATAAGCCTAGATATTTCAGTTGTGTTTCAAGTTTAATATGTCGACCCTCAAACGTTATCTTAGGATGTCTTAGGATACAGCTTGCTGGGAAGAACATTGCCGTCGTCTTAAGTGTGGAGAATTGAAGTTTTGATTTTTCCGCCCACAGCGTGCATTTTTCCAAAATCGGTCCTATCTTGCTCTCAATTGTCTTTACTGATTTCCCTGATATAATTAAAATTATGTCGTCGGCAAACGCTTGTACGGAGTCCCCCTCTTCTAAGCCAGCTCTTATAGTTGTGAAGAAGGTCTCCATGAGGACCAACCACAGGATAGGGCCCAGACATGATCCTTGTGGACAGCCTCTTGTCATTTCCACCCTTGCTGACCCGGACACTGCTATCCTTTCTTCCAAAAAGGAAGAGATTATGTTGACAAGATTTTTGGGGCATTTCATCATCCTGAGTTTTATTATTATCTGGGGGTACCAGGCAGAGTTAAAAGCGTTCTTTATATCGAGTGAAACTATTAAAGAGTGCTTCTTTTGCTGTTTTAGGTTCATTACGCGAGATTGAAGGGCTTCTATTGCCATCGTGGTACTTCTTCCCTCTCTAAACCCATATTGTTCTTCTGACAGAAGGTTATTTTTTTCCAAAAAGAACGAGAGTCTCTTTGCGCATAACTTGTCCAGCACTTTTCCTATTACGGATAGCAGGCATATAGGGCGAAATTTATTTGTGTTCCCCTTCTTTATCCAGACGACCTTGGCTGATTTCCATATAGTAGGAAATTGGCCTTCTAATAAGCATTTATTAAAGAGCCTGCATAAGTATCCGTTGCCTGCTCTTAAGAGGTGTTTTAGGACAATTGGAGGTATTCTGTCCTGCCCAGGGGCCTTTTTTACGTCAACCTCGTTAACTGCCTTTGCAAGTTCTCCCGTGCTGAATTTTGGTTCGTTTTCAGTGTCTGGGTTGTACTCCTTATTTATACCGGCCCTCATTGCTCTTTGATCGTCAGATTCAATTTCTATCTTGTCTTGTGGGAAGTATTCTTTCAACAACCAGGCCATGGTCTCATGTTCGTTTCTCGTCCATGCTCCTTCTCCCGTTTCTATGGTCGGGAATACTTCACAGGGTCGTGTTTTCCCTGCCAGTATTTTGTATGGGAGGCCAAATGGATCCCTTGTTGGTAGTTCACAGAGTTTCTTCCATGACTCTGCTTTAGCTTTTTTTATCCTGTTTTTCAGTTTTCTTCTTTTATCCTTGTATACTTTTATAAGCCTTATTTTTCTTTGTGGATGTTGTTCTTTTTGGCTTTTCTTTCGCGCTCTTCGGGTCTCCCTTCTTTCATAGTCCAGTTCTGCTGTCCACCATTTGTTGCTCTTTGCAGTAGCTGGTCTCTTTATTTGACGCATTGCTTGTGAACAGATTTTTTCACATTCGTTGGTGAATTCCTCAGCTTCTGCCTGGGCTTCATTGTTATGTAGTTTCATAATAGCGAGATTTAATTTTTCGCTGAACAAGTCCCAGTTTGTGGTTTTCCAGTTGAACTTTGGTTTTTTCCAACATTGGTTGACCTGCGTTATTATTGAAAACTTTATGTATTTATGGTCACTGAGTGTTTCTATACTCATGACCTCCCAGTTGTTAATTTCTATGTCCCTTGATAGTGTTAGATCTATCCAACTTATGCCATTGGAGGAACAGAATGTAGGGCCTTGCTCCCTATCGTTGTTTATTTTTAGTCTATGACACATGATCCACTCCAGTAGACTTGAGCCCCTTGGATTGGCTTCCCGAGATCCCCATATAGGATGCTTGGCGTTGAAGTCACCCACTATTATGATGGGGTCTTTTCTTTCCATCATTAAAGTGTTAAGTTTTCGTAGTACACCGTCAAAGTCTCCATTTGGCTCTATGTATACATTTGCTATAACAAATGGGTTCGTTTGCTGCTCCACCAACAACACTGAAATGTTGCGCGACATATAATTCATAAGAGATATTACTCTTGATTCTTTTCTGGCAACAATGAGGGACTTAATGTGTCCTTCATGTCTACATAACTTTCCTCCCCAGAGCCTTTTTTTGTGTATTATTTGCGGATTTGGTTCTTGAATACACACAATATCTGCTTCTCTGCTTGATCTTTCGAGGCAGTCTTCTGCAGCTGCCCCTTTCCCCAAATTAACATGCATAATAGTGACTTTATCCATGGTCTATCTGAGCCCATGATCTTTCTCTAGCTCTCAGATATACTGGGCATTTCTTGTCTCTAGAGTTGTGGTTTCTCTCTTTTAAGCCACTCTTCTTACAGTTTACGCAATCCTCATGTTTGCTAGTGCAATCCCTTAATTTGTGTGCTTCTCCACAGCCGATACAGCTTTCAGCAACGTTTTTGCAGTCAATAGCTTTATGTCCCAATTCGTTGCACTTGTAACATTGTGTAACGTCAACCCATTCTTCCACTCTATGCCTCGCCCATCCGAGATTGAGGTTCAGACAGTGGAGAACTTACTTTAATGTGCTTTAGGGCCCATCACCGGTACCCGAAAAGATTGAGGAAGAGGCTAGGTGAGGCCGGGCTGGCTTCTACCACAGACAGCTAGAAATCGGGAAGAACTTCAGTTGGGTCCGCCCTTGTTATGACAAACGCAACTTCTAATTGATTGGTTATGTAGTCTGACGTTCAACGTTGAACCACACAACAAACCAATTAGAAGTTGCCGGTCGTCTTAAAAAGGGGCGGAGCCAACTGAGGTTCTTCCCGATTTCTAAATGCCTGTGGCTTCTACTAGCTTATGGAAGGAGACAAGATCTAACAAGGAAGCAGAACACCGCCATTAGGGGGGGGGGGGGGGGGAAAGACTGGTGTTGTGAGGCATTGCCACTTTATACAACAAATTGTTGAATAATATATGTCTTCCAGCCAAATTGTCTGTATAAGAGCAAGGCAACAATGACGTCACAGTCGACTGAATAATTTGGAAGTTGTGTTTGTTGAGTTCAGAAACGTACTAGGAAAAAATTCTTATTTAATAGCTTTTTGATTACTCAATTCAAATCAAAGATGATGATGCAAAGAAATGGGTAAATTTCAATAAGTTAATTCAAAAATACTACTGGGGAACCGAGAAATTGTTATCTCGATAAATTGGTACAAAAATCAAGGAAGGACAAAAACGTAATTACCATTTTTTTTTGTTGTTATTGTCACTCAGCTTCTCTTTAAAATGTCACATCATCATCATCATCATCACCACCATAAGTGTGAATGAAATGGACACGCAATCATTCGTAACGATTACTTTGATCACTCATGATGGTGGGGATGCTTGCTGCTGCTGCTTTATGCTGAGTAATTGTTTCGCAACAACAATTTTTTATTTATCAATTATTTCAAGCAGTTTCCCCCCACCCACCCACAACTTGTGTTCCGTGGTGCTATGTGGATTGTGGAAGTCGGAGTGTCTTATGTGTCATTAAGATTTCATCACACGGAACACACACACACGACTAGTTTACAGACTGTGACAGACTGTTTCTTAGCTGCGTGATTTGTCACCATGTGTGCGTGTGTTTGTGTCTGTCTAGTCAGTTGTCAGTATTAAATTGTGTTTCATTGATTGTGCCAACTTCTATCTTGTCACTGCGCTTTTGGGTGACTGATTCCTACAGGCAATTAGAAATCGGGACGAACTACAGTTGGCTCCGCCCCTTTTTATGACGACCGGCAACTTCTAATTTGTTTGTTGTGTGGTTCGACGTTGAAAAGGGCGGAGCATGTGACGGTGTGTCAATTTTTTGGAATCAGGTTTCATTTTCTTCAGTCATTTTTGAATGAATGAAATTTTTTAATATTTCAAACACTATGCACGTGCACCCCCCCCAAGGCTAGCATTCCCGGGGGGGGGGGGGGGGGGGGGGGGAAATCACGAACTACCGGGTGTTACAATAAAGTTAATGTAAACTGAGGCAATTTTCTTGTTTTATTTCATAGATTTCAATAAATTTGACAACTTTTCAACAAATAATTCACAATTTTTCAATATATTTCACAACTTATCATAAATTTCATGAAATATATTTCAACAAAATAAATTTCAAGAAAATGCCCATCACTAAATACACTGGAACACAAGTGTCAAACTATTGCAATTAGAAATCGGGACAAACAGAAGTTGGCTCCGCCCTTTTTTATGACGACCGGCACACTTCTAATTGGTTTGTTGTGTTGTTCGACGTTGATAAGGGCGGAGCATGATGTGACGTCAGACTACATAACCAACCAATTAGAAGTTGCCTGTCGTCATAAAAAGGGCGGAGCCAACTTCTGTTTGTCCCGATTTCTAATTGCCAGTTCTTAAACCTAGTACACACCTGATAATTTAAATGCATTTAAATAATAAACGTGTTCTACAGAGCCCTGTGAAGGACAAACAAACAATATGTCGTCGAATTCAATTTATTCAGTTAATAATCTGAAAATATTGAGTTAACACTTAAAAATAATATACAAAATATTGATTTAGCAATGTTGTGTTCATGTCCTTAACTGGATTCCGTATAATTCACCTAAACACATTTAATTTGAATTCATTTAACTCATGTCGTCACACCACAGACTGCATTTACTAGGAAACAAAATTGTCCACATTTTCCATACGCCTTGCTAACAAAATGTCGCCAAACAACCTAATGGATTTAGTCATTTTCAAACGCACTCTCCAGTAATAAAAACAAGATAGCCTCCTCCTCCTCCTCCTCCCATATTAAGGTGATCATTGTTGAACAATTATTCACATACATTACAGAATTCTGTATTTCCTGCATTGCCATCTCATCCCACACACACAGAGAGAAAGAGAGAGAAAAACACAGGTGAAATCAACTTAATTTGCGCACCTGTATTGTACTTACTCTTTCTTAATGAAATAAATAAATAAGCAGGAGGTAAAATAAAAAAGGGCGTAAAGGGAGTTGTCACTTCCCCTTTTAAACTTTTTTTTTGTAGGTAGAAAATTACACAACTTCACAATGATACTTCATATACTTCCTGTTGAAATACATATTGGAGACACATACGCACACTGTAAAGCCTTGTTTCCATTGGGGCGAAAATTTTTGCCCTGTAGAAATTTCAACTGTTGAAAAATAACAGTGTTTCCTATGGGAGAAGTGTGCTAATGCGCATGTCTGTTAGTTGGCTAATATAACAACGTCAC
Organism: Brachycybe producta; assembly: GCA_036925085.1. Taxonomy (NCBI): domain Eukaryota; kingdom Metazoa; phylum Arthropoda; class Diplopoda; order Playtdesmida; family Andrognathidae; genus Brachycybe; species Brachycybe producta. The sequence goes on from JAUPFP010000003.1 coordinate 4,170,260, forward strand.
CGCCTATTCAATAGAACGCCCTCAATTCCCCCCAAAAAAACTACAAATATTCGCCAAAAAGACGTTGAAATTGATTCAACTTTTGTTTAAACCTTCTTTTTGGTGAATATTTGTACTTTTTGCAGTTTTTTTTCCGCCGCCATCTTTCTTTTCTCTTCATTTTTGGCGAGCGTTTTTTTTTCATCGATTTTTTCGGCAATTTCTCATTATTTCAGGTAAATTAATGCATTTTAATTAGTTGTAGGATAGATTTAACTATAGTTTTACACAAAAGTAACGCCGTTTCGATGTAAATATTGATGAGAAACGACAATTTATAGTTTAGTTAAAATTGTAGAGCGAATGTGGTTTTCTCAGTTCAATTGGCTTAACATAATGAATCAAACCATAATAGTGAATAAGCGGAGGGCCACGTTTGTTCTGTTATTAGTTGCTGTATCGCATTTTTTTCCCCTCCTACTTAATAACTTTTTTCTCCATAGGAAACAACTGTTATTTTTTAACAGTTGACATTTTAAAAGAATACAAATTTTCGCCACACAGTGGAAACAGGGCCTAAATCTTTGTTACAATTGGCTAGGGCCACGTTTGTTCTATTTTTCACCAGTTGAAATTTTTCAAAAAACTTCAAATTTTTTTTCCCCAGTGGAAACAAGGCCTAAGGAAGAAATACACAATTATTCAGCATCCATTCCATCTGATCCCCCTTTTTCGACCTCTAGCCTCGTCCTTTTTTTTTTGCACTCTCCTCCACCTCATCATTATCATCCTCCGATGACTAATAAAAAAACGTAATCTAACCCAAGGTCTACAGTCATGAAATTTGGCCAAGTTTCAAACCAACTCCACCCCATCATCCCATAACAAAAACAAATTCCCTCTTTTTCTCTTTATATACTGTATATACAGGAATTAAAAATAACTCTTCAAGTATTTAATTACCAAAATACACGAGGAATTTGTTGTTTCAAATAAAGGGCACTGCGTTCTCAAAATACAAGATGTCGTCGTGTCAAATAAAATTTAATAAAAAAACAACTGACCATTGTCCCTTTCAAACGACATAAGTGAGTGACCAACCAGCCAACCACAAACACAATTGAAAACGCACTTTTCTGACCTTCAAATTAATTTTGATTATAATTAACATACAATTAATTTCGAATTCAATCACAAGGCGCTGACGTTTTTTTTTTCTATTTATTTATTGGCTCAAGTCTTCCTTGAAGCTATGGTCAAGTATATGTGGCATATACCTTGTATACACACACACACACACGAGTTAAATGAATTCAAATTAAATGTGTTTAGGGTGAATTATACGGAATCCAGTTAAGGACATAAACACCAAATAAAAATGACTTACTATTAATATTTTAAATTGAAAATACTAAATCAATATTTTATTAATAATTTATATATTATATTCAAGTATTAAGAGCCTAGATCCACGTCCATCTTGTTGTTTTGAGCAGACGACAACGAGACAAATGAGTGTTCTTATATAGTGTTACTAAAACTGCAAGAAATCGCCTCACAATCGCTCAATTAAAATACAGTAAAGCGCAAAATGCAATAAAAAGTATTGTTCTTCACGTGGTCGATTTATATAATTTTTGAAAAGGTCCTTCTATTTTTAGACAAGGTTCAAAGTCGTTCGTTTTTTCAACCCCATGTTAAATCCCATAGGATCAAAAACCGCCCCACAAACATTTGAAAAAATCTCGTTAAAACTGATTTAGAACAATAACAAAATAATTAGCACATACATTCATGTATTGGCTTCACGATGTTTCCTTTTTATAAATTTTGAAAAGGTCCTTCTATTTTTTAATAACGTTTAAAATCGTATGTTTTTTAACTCCATGTTAAATCCCATAGGACTAAAACACCGTCCAACAAAAGTTAAGAGAACTCTGATTAAAAATGATTTAGAGCAATCAGAAAAATTAGCACGTACTTACACGTGTTTATTGCCTTCTGGATTATTCCTTTTTCTAAATTTTAAAAGGGCTTTCTATTTTTAAATAACATTTAAAATCTTACGTTTTTTTAACTCCATGTTAAGTCCCATAGGAGCAAAAAACCGTCACCCAAACATTTGAAGAACTCCCGTTAAAAACAACTCAGAACAATAGCAAAATAATTATTACGTGCATTAATCTACTGGCTTCACAATGTTTTCTTTTTATAAGGTTAGCACGCGAAATTATTTTTCTATTAATTATTATGTGACTTCGAAACGGGAGAAAAAACGTTTAAAAACCGTTTTTCAATCAACAACGATCGCAACGCCTACATTCGGAGAAATTTTGAACTAAACGATGTATCTAGCCTCTTAACTCAATATTTTAACAGATTATTAACCGAATAAATTGAATTCGACGACACGTTGTTTGTTTGTCCTTCACAGGGCTCTGTAGAACACGTTTATTATTTAAATGCATTTAAATTATCAGGTTGTGTACTAGGTATTACGGTACACGGATTAGTTTGGACAAATCATAGGGGCCATAGACTTTGCCACCTATGGAGGTTACAGGCGCCATCTACTTTGCAATTTACACAAGTATTTTTCTATGAAGCCCACACCTTAAATATATAGATAATCTGGACCTGTGGAAACCTAGGTATAAAATCAGAGAGATCTTTTAAAAAGCTAAAAGATCTGCAAAGAAAGGGGTTAAATTTTAATTCAAAAAAGGAGAAAAGAGGCGGGGGGGGGGGGGAGGGCGGACCTCCACACTGGACCTGTCAAAGGACATTTACCCCGTCTCTTCCATGAAAAGAAAAGGAACACATTCTTAGAATAACTTCAAAGTTCCATAACATTCTTGTCCACTCTTAAGGTGGGCCCCCCCCCCCTTCACGGTCCGATTTATTGGAATCAACAGTGTTGAAAACAAGGCAATTAGAATGTAGGATAAACAGAAGTTGGCTCCGCCCTTTTTATGACGAACGCAACTTTAATTGGTTGGTTATGTAGTCTGACGTCACATGCGTCGAACAACACAACAAACCAATTAGAAGTTGTCGTTCATCACAGAAAGGGCGGAGCCAACTTCTGTTCATCCCGTTTTCTAATTGCCCGTGTGTTGAAACCAACAAGAAAAGACACTCAACATATCCACCTACACGGGCATCCATGTTAGTACACCCAACAATGAATTTATCATTAAGAGCCTACAGTGAAAAAAAACTTACAAAAATCTTCGCATGTAGGCGCTTCTGTAGCTGTGACGTCAACATGTGGCAAAAAAATCAACTTTGATACACTTTTGTCCGCCATTTTCTCTTATCGATGGATAAAAGTGGGTATATTTTAATAACGACTCTTTTTTGGGTAAATATGCACTACTGAAAAAAGGAAGAGCAACTTTTGATCTACAATGGTGAGTCATTTGAGTCGTATACAATTAGTGGTCACATTTTAGGGTATCATGAAACTTATGGTTAGTGGGAAATTTAGATCCTATAAAATGTATAAACGGAGGAGCGTTTGTCGCCTATGGGATTTAACATGAGCTAAAAAAAATACGAGATTTTAAAATGAAATTAAAAATAGAAAAACTAATTATAAACGTGTACCAACGTATCACTAGATGAGCAATATTGTTATGTACATATTGCAATTTGAATTTTGAAAATCACAATTTTTGTTGCAGAAAACAAAACATTTGTGTGAACCATGTATTTTTTAAATAGGAATTTAACATGGGCTAAAAATACGAGATTTTAAGCGAAATTAAAAATAGAAAAACTAATTATAAATTTGTACCAACGTATCACTAGATGAGCAATATTGTTATGTACATATTGCAATTTGAATTTTGAAAATAACAATTTTCATTGCAGAAAACAAAACATTTGCCTGAACCATGTATTTTTTAAAATAGGAATTTCTCTTTCGCATTGGTTTCAATGGCTTAGCTGTGGGGCGCCACTAAACGGCGAAAAGTGGAACTTTAATTGTCATCTGCTAATATTCAAAATGGCGTCACACATATAGGCTCTCAACAGCAGTAGAAAATATCAAAAACTTTAGATATTCTCATATATACTTGCTCCTAATTGGTTATAAGCCTTCCAACAGCTGTATTTTGCTGGATTGAAGTAAGAGTTCTTTTGTCCATCATCAAACCAAATTAATACCTCCATAGACATCGATAAAGCACGGCATTTTCATAGGTAAATTTTCCTAAATTGGACAATACTGTTTCAAAGCTACTTTTATTTGTGTGTGTGTGGGGGGGGGGGAGAATACTGCGTTCCTATTGGCCAAAATCAAATAAGACCAAAGCTATCGCCAACGACCGCCCGCCCCCCCATGAAAATGCATTAACTAATTTCACCATAGTAAATAGTAGAGATGCGATATTCGAATCCTCGAATCTTGAACAAATATTCGAGATTCGAAAACTCGAATCTTCGCGCTTTTTTCGTCTTTCGATTCTTTCGAATCCTAACCTTAAAAAAACTGTTAAAAACTTTGGTAAAATTAGTTTTAACTCCAATAGAAGCGATCACTAACAATAAAAAACCGGCGATTGTTGCAACTTCGGTGATTATCCGGATCACCTTGTGGCCTGACCCTGAGTGCCACACTTGTGTTTTTTATTATTAATAATTTAATATTTAATATTATTTCATTTATTTGTGTGTTTTTAATGAATAATATAGGATTCTTATACGAGAGATTCGAGAATCTTTTCGGATTCGGATTCGTCCCACCTCTATCTAGTAAACAGCCATGTTTCTCGAGTTGAAACTTTCCAACATTTTTGTATTATTCAATTATTAATTTACATACTATTAAATCAATTTTTTTTCTATAACTTTTATGGGGTTCGAAAGGAGGGAATTCTTCACAGAGAAATATGAACAGAAAAAGCTGACATCATTCTCTCTCTCCCTCTCTCTCACACACTAGTTAACACAGAAGAATGACCATTGACCAGCGGTCACTCAAAAGTGAAGCGAGAAAGAGATAGATAGAAAGGACATACGCTCACATGGCCAAACACAACAATTACAAATTAGTTCATCCGGTTTTTAAATACATAGACACACATACACAGGTAGGCCTACCCCACTTCCGTTGAATAAAACAAGGGTACAAAACCTCTCCGCCCCCAAATTCCTTTTTGAATTGTTTTTCAAACAAGGAGAGAGGGGGGAGGGAGATTTTTCAGTTAGGATGTTAAAAAGGGGGGGGATGGGTGGGGAAGGAGAGGGAGCTACCTATAAAAAAAATTTTTTGTATCTTTTTTTTTTATAAATGTCCACAACCAGTTGACTTCCTTCCTTCCTCCGTTTAATAAAACACATTCCAAATATTCATTTTTTATTTTATTTTTCTCCAAACACACAAAAAAAAACCGCATCAAAATTCTTTTTCCAGTCCATTTGCGTTTTTATACAAAAATGACACAAATGAGATTTTTTTTTTGATAAAATATAAAAACCCTTTTTTAAGCGAGAAAAAAAAAAAAAAAGATAATTTTCGATCTATAAAAATATTTATCAGAATTTTTTTCTTCTTCTTCTTCTAACTCAATTCATTTCTTTTTTTTTTCTGTAATTTTTTTTAAAGAAAAAAAAACCCACGTTTTTTTCCAAAATCCTAACCTAACCATTCAAGCAAAGAATTGGAGCTGTCCCATCATGCATCACCAGTTCCACTGAACTTTTTTTTTGAGTGTGTTTTTTGTGTGTGTTGATAATCTTTAACAAGTTTCTCAAGATATATCTCTCAAAACAGAAACTAATTCAGAAAAAAAAAATAACCACGAACCACCGTGGGGTACATTTTTTTTTGGTTCTCTTGGGAGGTTTTGTGCGTGGTGGCGCTCAATTCCCCCCCCCCCCCCCCCGGTACTCATTGTATTGCGCGTGTGTACTATTCAATTGGAAATATGTCTGCGCGTTCGTGTTAAGTGTGAGCGACTGCACATTGTTCGCGGTGTGTGTGTGTGTGTGACAGGCATTTAGAAATCGGGAAGAACTTCAGTTGGCTCCGCCTTTGTTATGACGACCGACAACTTCTAATTGGTTTGTTGTGTGGTTCGACGTTGAAAAGGTGTGAACCCAAAGCAGCTGCTGTTTGCTGTTGCTGCTAATCACCACCAGCAGCAACCAGCCTAGTGACAGGCATCTGTAGACAGCTTCAGAATTTTTTTTGGCTCCGCCCTTTTATGAGCGTCATTAATTTCTAATTGGTTTGTTACTGGGTCTGATGCCACATGCCCCACCCCTTTTATTTTTAATTCCTTGATATTTGGTCTGACGCTCATAAAAGGGCGGAGCCAAAAAAAATTCTGAAGCTGTCTACAGATGCCTGTGCCTAGTGTGAATGCGGCATTACTGCAGGCAGTAACAACAACAATGCACCTTGCTTAAAGTTCAGGCATTTTTTTTTTAAAAAATGACATAAAAAGCCTTTTTTTGAAAAGAGATCAAAATAACCCCCCCCCCCCTCTTGAGCTCCTCTTCTAGTTTCTAATTAGTAATCACATTCAAGTTTCGATATTCAGCTACAGGTTGCGTCACAAGAAGGCGCGAAATGGGCGAAACGCTGCACAGTCAGTCTCCTTCCTGTGTATAGAGGGCTAAGCGCCTCGCTACTCGAAAGAATAACCAAAGTTTCTCTTAATTTCTTGCTTCTGAAAGGCAGAACCAAGAGTTCGAGATGTGTTTACACTTGAAAACCACCAAATTAGAAAGAACCCACTGATTGGCAATTAACAGATGTACATTTTTTATCGCGATACAAGAAAGCTTTTAGCTTTGCTTATTATGTCAAGTGTTTTTTAACTTCGAACTTACAAGAAAGCCATAACTTGGGGCTCGGATTTTTATGCAAATACCCCAAAGCAAAATGTTTCTCAATCTGTGGCCCAAGAGCCCAATTGGGAAGTAACAATCCCAGTTTTAGATCAACCAACATTTGTTATTTTCAAACAAAAACACCTGGTTAGAGACTAGAATTATCTAGTCGACAACTGATAGTAACCAGACATCTAGCCTCTAACCACAATTTTTTTTTATTAGAAAAAAAGTCATAATTGTTGTTGCTTTCTTACTGATGATAATTACTTCACAATTGGCATTTAAGACTACAAATTGAGAAACAATTTTTGTTTGAAATTACATAAAAATCCGAGCCCTAGTCCATAACTACACGGTTCGGATTTTCACGCAAATCTCAAGCAAAAAACGTTTCTCAATCTGAGGCCCAAGAGCCAATTGTGAAGTAATTTATCAAATTATTTGTTGTATTTTTCAAACAAAAACACCTGGTTAGAGGTTAGAATTATCTAGTCGACAACTGATAACTAACCAGACATCTAACCTCTAACCACTTTTTTTTCTTAATTAGTTAAAGCCATAATTGCAGTTGCTCTAATGATGATAAGGTCTTTATAAAAATCCAGAGTCATCCAGAGTCAAAAAGCCAGAGTCATAACTATTAGCGATCGTAACTTTTTGAACGACCCTCACTCTTCCCCACCCCTTTTTCCCTTTAAACCCCCCCCCCCCCCCCGAGCCCGGCTGCTTATCTTTTTCTTTCCACGTAAATGTCATTCGATGCAAATTTTTTTTATATAATAAATAATATTTCTTTCTCATCTTCAGACTCTGACCCTGAATAACAATGGAAAGAAGAAAAAAAAATAATACAAAAATTGAATGAAATTTGTCTCATTTTTATAATAAAAGTAACATTAACCCTTTTTTATAGATATATTTTAGTAGCACAACAAAACATACAAATTTAAACAATAATAATACAACAAAATATTCTTACCTTTAAACACCTTAGAAATAAATTAATCAACTTGCAGAGAAGTTAAATTCCAGGGGGGGAGGGGGGAGGGAGGAGGAGGAGGTCAAAATTATTCCACTGATTTTTGTGATTGTAGATTTTTTAAATTATAATTTTACTAAAAAAAAATTTAAAATAAAAACCGCACTCATAAATACATAATTGAAAAACTTTTGGCAAAAACTTTTTTTTTTTTTTACTAAAAAGTTTTTTTTAAAAAACTTTTTCTATAAAGTTAAAGCACAGGATTTACACCTAATTTAAAAGTTATTGTAAAATTAACTTCATGCAATGAATAAACTGTTATCACATTGACTAATAGAGAGAGAGAGTCCAATAGTAGAAACCCGGAGCTAAAACTATCCACCACCTCAACACAATGAAAGATAACTAACAAATGACGTCAACGGCGCCAAATACTACCTCTAATATAACTTTTAACATCGATACATATCGGTATCAGTGCGGTTCTTTTAACTTTTTATCACGATACGATATCGACTTATACACAAAAAAAAATATGAGCAAAGAGAACATGACGTCAGTTTAAGGCAGCAATATGGGTGTCTTAATATGGCTAATATTCAGACCTCTTATAAAGAAACGCCATATTAGTCATCTAATCGATCTATTTGTATGAATGTACAATCAAATCTACTATATGCTTCAAAAGTTTATTAGATACCATTATAACCTTGTTCATTTTTATTGAGGATTCAGTTTTTTGTTGTTTAATTTAACGCGTTATGTTTAATACAATACACAATTAATATATTGATAAATTAAAACGACATAATTCCAATTAAATTAATGCACTGAGAATAAATAAAAAAACTATAATAATAATTTCTATTCAAATTAAGTGTATACACATTTTCATATCGATATGGCAATGCAATGAACATATCGATAGTCATCTGATATCGTATCGCTCATCACTACCTGAAATACCAACACGTATAGCATTCCTGCGCGCCAAAAAATAGTTCTATCGTTCTTTCTCACGCATTGCGTGAATAGAAATGCAATAAGAGAAGGGGGGAAATGAGATTGTTGTTGCTTTGGTTGGAAGCCGCTCCCTTTTTCATAGAATATAACACAAGCGCTCAGGTCATTCTGGACGGCCTTGTCTCCTACTGAGGCAAGGGCGGACAGAAACACCTGGTTTCCCCCCCCTTGTATTACAAATACATACAGATCCATCCTCGAGACATAATAAAAACCCGGGGGTTGGGCTCAATAAGGGGGGAATAAAACACATAATACAGACTGAAATATATGCTAGTGTCAAAATAAAAGATAAAAAAATCAGTCATTCTGTATAATCCCTTGGCAGTTTGCACAAAAAAACAAAACAATTGTATACCAAATAAAAATATATATATCTTTATGAAGTCCTATTTAGGCAAACTGCAGAATATCCGGCAATTTGCATAACAATCTTTTGCTACTTATACAGATTGGCAATATTAATTAATATTAATTGTGTGCATTTCGCTTGCTAATTTTTGGTTATTTTTGCAAATTAAACATTAATTACGCATAATGATTTTTGTCAAATTTTGATAGTAACATCATTTTTTTGCATTTTTTCATATTAAATCAAATATTTTGTTAAAAATGCATAATAAAGTGTATATTAGACCTGAGTGTGTGACATTTGCACTAAATACACATGCACTACAGACATTTACCCTATAGACACTTTTCTTAAAAATATTTGCCCTAAAACCATTTGCACTAAAGATACTTACCCTAAAATCATTTGCTCTAAAGGAGCATTTGCCCTAAAAGAACATTTGTCCTAAAACCAATTGCCCTAAAAGGACATTTGCCCATAAAACACTTGCCCTAAAATGATTTGCCCTATAGAAACATTTTCCCTAAAACCATTTGCCCTAAAACTATTTGCCCTAAAGAGACGTTTGGCCTAATCACCAGTTTAATATAAGTCTTTGGCATTCTTTGCCCTTTTGGACAAATGGTTTAGGGTAAACGTCCCTTTCTGGCAAATGGTTTGAAGGAAACGTTCCTTTAGGGCAATCAGCATTAGGACAAATTTTTTTAGGAGATGTGCCTTTAGGGCACGTGGTTTTACGGCAAATGTTTATATCCCATTAGGCCTACATGTAAATTGTTTTTAATTATAACCGTTACTGTTACCGGTAGGCAATTTGTCATTAATAAATTTATTGCAAATTGCACTTAACTCTAATAATAAGTTACCCTTCGCTCATAACCTTACATGTTAGTCATACTCATTATATAGATTAATAATTACCAAGTTGATAATTTTTGTTGATTGGCTATAGTTAATTGTACAAAATAACTTGTTTTGCATTTAGACAGAAAATCGTAGGTTCACACCAATTCATGGCTGTTTTCTAATGTACATGCTGAAACTAAGTTGCTTTGATGACAGCATTTTGTAAAAACACAATAGGCTCATGTGCAATGCTTCCTCATTACTTCATGGTGTGAACTAGGCTTTGCTTTCAAAATGCAAAACAAGTTATTCTGCATAATTACTAGCCAATCTGCAAAACTATCAACTTGGTCATTAATCTACATAATGCGTAAGCGTGTAAGGCAATGGTTAAAACAATAATTCAATATAGGTAACCTATTATTACAGTTAAATACTAGCATAATTAGCAATAAATTTATTAATGACAAATTGTCTGTCATTAAATAAAATATTATTATCTTAGTGCACTAGTGACACAGGGTAAACGTCCCCCTGTTTAAAGTTGAATATATCAAAAACTGCACAAGCCATACATTTGAAATGTTAAGCAGGTATTAGCAGCATAACATAATTAATTCATATAAAAAATTAGGTATTTTTTGACCAAAAAATTAAAAAAGTTATTGAATTTTTAAAATAACGTTTAAAAAAGTCGTTTCCTAAAAAACAAATTGTTTAAAAAAATTAACTTGAGATTGTATTATTATATGTTTTTAAATGCCAAGACAAATGTTCCAAAAGATTGTTATAATTAACTAGGGGCTCGGATGTTTATGCAATATCAAACAAGTGTTTCTCAATTTGTGGACCAAAAGCCAATTGTGAAGTAACCATTCCGTTTAAATCAAAAACACTGGTTAGGGGTTAGAACTCTAGTTTACAACTCATAGACTGATTAGCCTCTTACCAGCCATTTTGATTAGAAAAAGCGTAAATTGCAATTGCTCCCACACTTGGGCCACAAATTGAGAAAACATGAGTTGGAGACAAAAGCACAACAAAAATGGCAGAAAAAACAGATTTTGAAAAAAACAAAAAACAAAAAAACAAAACAGAAACAACTATCTGCAGTACTCGAGACAAAACCCACAACAAATTTGTGAAACAACACAAACAAATTGGGTTTTCTTTTTTTGTTTCTATAGTTGTCCACATCGACGTGTACACTAGCCTTATTAGTGTTGCTCTGAAGTGTTTTATTTTACTGTTCTGTTATTGTTTTAATACTAACTGTCCACACTGCAACAGACACAGAGTTGCAAGAATGTTGCTTAGTACCGAGACAAAACAAAAACCTTTTGATGTTTACCGACTTGAGCCGGGACATGTCGCCGAAATGTTTTAGAATTGTCGCCAAGTTGTCTCTCGAAACACAATGTTTCTGTTTTGTTTGTGATTTGTCAGCTTGATGTGGATCGGTCCTAAGTAGTACCAAACACAATTTAAGTATTCGAAACAGTATTTTAGATACAAACGTGTATTTTATACTATTTTATTACTCCCCGCCACCAACACTGATGCTTATAATGTGCTGATTCGACCTCATCTTTAGTATTGCTGCAGTGTGTTGAATCCCCACTCTGTAACGTTAACTCATGCAGTGGAAATGGCCCAGCGTAGGGCAGCGAGATTTGTCTGTGGCAGATATAAGTTTACCGAGTGTTACTGAAATGCTGGTGGGTCTTCATTGGGATAGTTTAGCTCATCGTAATTAATATGTTGTGGTATCTGGGTGTTGTCGTGAAGTTTTGGATGTTGTTGTAAAGTTTTGGAAGTTGTCGAGAAGTTTTGGAAGTTGTCGTGAAGTTTTGGAAGTTGTCGTGAAGTTTTGGAAGTTGTCGTGAAGTTTTGGAAGTTGTTGTGAAGTTTTGGAAGTTGGTGTAAAGTTTTGGATCTTGTGAAGTTTTGGAAGTTGTCGTGAAGTTTTGGAAGTTGTCGTGAAGTTTTGGAAGTTGTCGTGAAGTTTTGGAAGTTGTTGTGAAGTTTTGGAAGTTGGTGTAAAGTTTTGGATCTTGTGAAGTTTTGGAAGTTGTCGTGAAGTTTTGGAAGTTGTCGTGAAGTTTTGGAAGTTGGTGTAAAGTTTTGGATCTTGTGAAGTTTTGGAAGTTGTCGTGAAGTTTTGGAAGTTGTCGTGAAGTTTTGGAAGTTGTCGTGAAGTTTTGGAAGTTGTCGTGAAGTTTTGGAAGTTGTTGTGAAGTTTTGGAAGTTGGTGTAAAGTTTTGGATCTTGTGAAGTTTTGGAAGTTGTCGTGAAGTTTTGGAAGTTGTCGTGAAGTTTTGGAAGTTGTTGTGAAGTTTTGGAAGTTGTTGTGAAGTTTTGGAAGTTGGTGTAAAGTTTTGGATCTTGTGAAGTTTTGGAAGTTGTCGTGAAGTTTTGGATGTTGGTGTGAATGTTTGGATGTTGGTGTGAATGTTTGGATGTTGGTGTGAAGTTTTGGAAGTTGTTGTGAAGTACTGGAAGTTGGTGTAAAGTTTTGGATGTTGTCGTGAAGTTTTGGATGTTGGTGTGAATGTTTGAATGTTGGTGTGAATGTTTGGATGTTGTTGTGAAGTATTGGAAGTTGTTGTGAAGTATTGGAAGTTGTTGTGACGTTTTTGATGTTGTTGTGACGTTTTGGAAGTTGTTGTGACGTGTATGTGGGAAGAGGGGTGACTTCCACTCAAGGAAAATTAAGAGAGAGTTTTGCTAAGACTAACTCTTATTAGTGGTCTTTTTCCCCCAAGGGTTCTACGACAATCGAGTGCTCTTCCTAAACAGGGCTATTGATGATGTCATTAATAGATTGTTGGTTTAAATTTTCATGACTGCATTTATATTGTTTTATATTTGCAATGCAAGTTATTTTTCTTGTAGTTACTTATATATTGACAATGCATCTTGCAGCATTTGGATCTTAAGATCCCTCTGCCATAGGCCAACCGACAGCTTGCAGAGTATTTTTTTGTAATTGTAATACCTTGTAGACACACATGAGTTAAAGGAATTCAAATTAAATGTGTTTAGGGTGAATTATACGGAATCCAGTTAAGGACACGTACGAAATAAAAATTGACTTTATTATTAATTTAATATTTTAAATTGAAATACTAAATCAATATTTTGTCAATAGTTTATATTATTATATTTAAGTATAAACTCAATATTTTCAGATTAATTAACTGAATAAATTGAAATCTATATATTGTTTGTTTCCTCTTCACAGGGCTCTTCTGTAGAACACGTTTATTATTTAAATGCATATATCAGGTGTTTACTAGGTATAATTGTAATAGTATTCACTGCAATAAATCTGACAGAGATGATAATATCATGAATAATAAATAATATTCATGAAATTTGGTCAATACTCTTAATAATTAATTAATTAATAACAAAAATGAATGTTTCAGAAGGTTGAAAAAACCTTGGGTTAACATTTTCTTTTTTAAAAAACAAAAAAGCCACAAAGTCTTTTTAAAAGTGGGTCACAGACTAAATTGAAACAAAATAACAACATTATTGTGATGCTATTTTCTAAGTGATGATGAGAATAAATAACTTAGTTGTTGGTTTTTTTAATCTTCTTCTGTTGTTATTTTTATTAAAGGAACTTAGAAATCGCTGAGATTTTTTTGGAAAAGGGGGGGGGGGTGGAAATTGTTAAATAAGTTAACTTCTTTTTTTTTTCTAGTTTTTTCTCTTAAAAAAATTGAAAAAAAAAAAGGGTAGAAACAAGTTGAAGGAGAATGAAAACTTCAGCAACTTGTCCATTTATGCACAATTGACTTAGTTTCAGAAATAGACACGAAACAAACCGAAAAAAAAGCAAATAAAAATTGCAACAAATTCTCAGAATACGTGACCCAAATGCTAACTAACTTCTTTTTTGCGGGGAGTCTGTGTTCTAATATCAGAATATATGGAGATTATGAGTTCCATATATTATGAATATTAAATTAAAACCAGGTGTATTTTTTTTATTTTGATATTGCAAAAGTTATCAAAGTTAAAAAAGAAATATGTTGGGTTGCTCAGCTATAGGCTCATTATCAAGAATATAATACCTTGTACACACATGAGTTAAATGAATTCAAATTAAATGTGTTTTAGGTGAATTTATACGGAATCCAGTTAAGGACATGCACCAAATAAAAATTCAATTTATTATTAATATTTTAAATTGAAATACTAAATCAATATTTTAATGTCAATAGTTTATAATATAATTATATTTAAGTATTAACTCAATATTTTCAGATTATTAACTGAATAAATTGAATTCGATATATTGTTTGTGTGTCCTTCACGGGGCTCTGTAGAACACGTTTATTATTTGAATGCATTTAAATTATCAGGTGTGTACTAGGTATTAAGAGGAGAAAATAATTTTCACCATATTTAAACTGCCATATAAAACGTTTATTTATTTTTAAAAGATAACAACAGAGTTGGCTGGAAAATAGCTTTTGCATCATTAATTACTTTTTAATTTTTTTAATAAACAAGTTGTTTTCAAGTCATTAACATAAAAATGAAAGTAAAGTTGTTTATGGAAAATTAAATACAATGAAAAGTGTTTAACACGAAAAGGATTAACAAGAAAAATCGGATAACACAAAATAAATTTCAGGTCTACGCTACGGAGCACTGTAAAGCCATTTCGACTTTAATCTCATTTATTCCGTCATGTTATTTATGCCATGTTGCGCGCACCATACTCTAATAATTAAATTATTGCAAGCGCCCTCTTGTAGCAGCAATAATTTAATTATTAGAGTATGTGGCGCACAACATGGCATAATTAACATGGCCGAATAAAAGAATTTAAAAGTCGACATGTCGAGATTCTGGAAAAAGTCGAGATTAAAGCCGAGATGTCAAGATTTAAAAAAAATCTCGCATGTCCTTTACAGGGCTCCGTACTATTCCCTTTGAATAGCAAAAAAAAGGCGTTTCTTTTAAGACGGCTTCCCAATTACAGTAGTAGCAAAACATGTTGGCCCAACGTATGAATTTATTTAATTTAACTCAGTACACCTGCAATCAGCTCGAGAGCCATGTGGCAGGGGGGGGGATAATTCCCACTCACAAATCATTGTCATTTAGACAAAGACTAGTCATCATCATCAAATTGAAATCTTCCTGACACAGAACTATTTGCCAGGAGAGAGTTCCACATTGTCTAAATACATTTGGAAAAAATTACCAAAAATATGCATCAGTTCTTTATTGGCTTCGAATGGTCATGTCAACTCATACGAGGATTTCTAGTGAGGATGCCATCTAATGGCGGGTATCCACTTGTTGCATTTCTGCATATCATATCCCCGATGTGTATCAATGGATACAGCTAGCATAACATCGTTCCATAAAATATGATACAAAGAAACGCAACGAACCCGATCGGTCATTTGTCGGTTTTTTCCCGTCACATCAAAGAAATGATATGATATGCGGTGGAGTAAGTTGCGACGGGCAGCACGCTCGGTCACTCTCCGTTGCACAATATTGGCGCAGTCACACTAGGCTGGTTTCCCAGCCACTGGTTGCTGCTGGCTGGTTGTAGCGCTCTAGCAGGATAGTCTGAACTGCTACTAGCAGCTGCTTTCTCCAGCGGGCTAGTGATTTTAACAGCGGCTTGTGAAGTTGGACATGTCCAACTTTAGCAGCTACCAGCTAGTCATGTGACTCCCTTCCTGCTGCTGCCATCTAGTGTGAACGTTTTGTTGCTAGTAGTGGCACTAGTGGTAGTTGAAACTCCACTGCTTGGGTTGGTTGTTGTTAGAGTTTGTGTTTTTGCAAGACAGTGATTGGATGACTTGCACTGCTAATACCAGCAGTGAGTGGACAAGTGTGAACCCAAAGCAGCTGCTGCTTGCGGTTGCTGCTAATAGCCAGCAGCAACCAACGGCTTGTAAACCAGCCTAGTGTGACTGCGTCTTATTTGTTCATTCGCGCTTGGGAACTCGACGTGCCATGAAACAGAGAAGTCGGCAATCTCGTATAGCATGCATTTTGAAACAACGCATTTATGGTACAAGAAACATCGAGTAGTGTATACACTAAACCGCAACAAGTGGTTACAAGGCTTTAGGCCTTGTAGCCACTTGTTGCGGATTTAGCGTATCATATCACCGTTGCGTATCGTACCCTTCAACATTTGTGCTCTATTCATTTTGTACACCGACATTTTCACTTGCCGAATTCACGACTGAAGCGGCCGTTGTCACTCCGGCCAGTTGGAGCGAGCCCGACCCCACTTTTCAAGGTCGTGTACAACCGCTCACTTCCACGACCACTTTTGTTCACATGAGGTAGTGATTACTACTGCTCGCCGCCTTCCGGTATTTGCTCTCGCCCAATTCACGACTCCGTGTGAACCCACCTTAACTGAATAGGCCACATTCAGGCACCTGACTGAATAAACAGTTTAAATCTTTAATTAAATTGGAGATCAAAATCACAAAAATGGAAATTAGTTCCTGTGTTTGAATGTCCTTCGAATCAAGAGTGACCTTCTCTATATAATTAGACTACACTTTTCACTAACCACATTTTAGACACATTTAACACTTGCAGAACAGACTTGTGTTTTTTTTTGTTGTTGTTGGTATTTAAAATTTTGGTAAAAGAAAAAAAAAAAGAAGTTATTTCCAAGATTCAACCTGTTAAAATAAATGTCTCAAACTTGAAACAACTACTATTTGGTGTCCAGTTCTACAACTGTCTGTCTGCTTTGTGTCTGATGTCCTTCGAAAATAAAAAAAGTAGTAAACAATTAATAAGAGTTTATAGTTGAAGATTAAAAGGAAATTCCTAAAAGTATTTTCAGGACACTTTTTTTTAAAACTGTATTTAAATTTACATTTAGCAACAGATGAAAAGAAGTTGGAAAAGAGTCAATTTTGATCAACATGTTGTTTTTAAAAAAGCAGTAGGACATTTTTAACTGTCAACAAACGTTTATTTATTTTAAAGATAAAATAATATTATTTAGTTCAGTCGAATACCTTGAGGTATTTTTTTAAATAGAGGTGGAACGAATCCTAAATTTTCTCGATTCCGAATCCTAAAAGGTTCTCGAATCTCTCGAATCCTTCATATAAGAATCCTATATTATTCATTAAGAAAATACAAATAAATGAAATAATATTAAATATTAAATTATTAATAATAAAAAACACAGTGTGGCGGCAACTCAGGGTCGCCACAAGGTGATCCATTGGTGATCCGGATACAACACAGAAATTGCAACAATCGCCGGTTTTTTTTGTTAGTGAACGCTGCTTCTATTGGACGTCAATGGAGTTAAAACTAATTTTACCAAAGTTTTTAAGTTTTTTTTTTTCTAGGTTAGGATTCGAGAGACGAAAATAAGTGCTAAGATTCGAGTTTTCGAATCTCGAATATTTTTAAAGATTCGCGGGATTCGAATGGCCCATCCCTAATTTTAAACAAAAAAAAATTATATAGCCTTTTCAATTCAATTCGATTCAACTCAGTACACCTGCAATCAGCTTAAAAGCAATGTGGAAGGAGGAGAGATTGCTCCCGATCACAAATGAATTGTCATTCCGATAAAACATGACATCATTGTTAAACTGAAATCGTCCTAACAAAGAATTATCAACTGGAAGAGAATTTTCCATAGTCTAATAACATTTGGGGGGAAAAAAGACCAAAAATATGCATCAGTTCTAGCCATTAATTCTCTTAAAGTCTTTGAATGCCCGTTTCTTTCCTTACGAGGATGTATATTTAATAAGTCATTAAGTAGGGCAATACATGTATTATCATCTGCCGGTATACGTCCGAAAAGAACAAGGCTTTGGTCATTTCTTCTGCCTGCTAATGATTCCCATTTTAGTTCCTGAAGCATAGAAGATACATTGTCAGTAATACATGTAGCTTCCTTTCACAAATCTTGCAGCCCTACGCCGTACCATTTCTATTTCGTGCTTTAAGTCACTTCTAAATGGGATCCAAATTGGGAAACAATATTCTATTATAAGGTCTGACTAAGGTAAAATAACAGACCTCTTTTACATTTTCTTTACAATGTTTAAGGGTGCAATGGAGGAAACGTAACCTGTGGTTAGCTTTACTGACTGCATTGGTTATGTGTTCTTTCCGAAGCTCTTCACAAGGTTCTCGTTATTCCACTGGCCTCTCCTTACCTTTTTATGTCTTATTATAAAAAGAACCTTAAGTGAGTCATGTTTACCTGGAGGGTAGTGTGTGGCGAGTCGCCAAATAACCGGCAAGGTACGTTTCTGTCACAGAGACTGCCAACAAAAGTATAAACCAGGCATGCATGTGCAACTTCATTAAGAATAAGGGCCAGATAGCGAATTTTAAATCTATCTGCGGGCCATACCACATGATCAGCACCGCTGTGTGGGTATAAGGGGCCATTCTGCAAACTCTCATAAGGACAAGAAAAAGAGGGACTTCTGCGCTCGAGCGCTCCTCAGGCATTTTTAGATGTTTTAGAGCATTTAAATATTTTTTCTACTTTTCGCCATTTTTTTTGAAAATGTGCATACCATCTTGATTATTCTTGTTTCTTACCTTGTCTGCGGCTCCTGCAAATCGTCTGCGGCTCCTGCAAATCGTCTGCGGCTCCTGCAAATCGTCTGCTGCTCCTGCAAATCGTTTGTAGCTCCTGAAAATCGTCTGTGGCTCCTGCAAATCGTCTGCTGTTCCTGCAAATCGTCTGCGGCTCCTGCAAATCGTCTGCTGCTCCTGCAAATCGACCTATGGCTCCTGCAAATCAACCTGTGGCTCCTGCAAATCAACCTGTGGCTCCTGCAAATCGTCTGCTGCTCCGGCAAATCGTCTGCGGCTCCTGCAAATCGTCTGCGGCTCCTGCAAATCGTCTGCTGTCTCCGCAAATCGTCTGCTGCTCCTGCAAATCGTCTGCTGCTCCTGCAAATCGTCTGCTGCTCCTGCAAATCGTTTGCAACCTTATATTCTCTCGAATATCTGATATTCGAAAGCATACAAAGCTGTCAATACATAATAGGAATTTAACCAATTAAAACCTTTGTAATGACGATATGGCCAGCAATGTGAAATACACACCACCATACCTCAAAACGAGCAAAAAAAAAAGCAAACATATATTGCAAAGTGCTCAAAAACAATAAGCTTAAGTATTTGTTTAAAACTTAAATAAAATGGCTGTCATTAAGAAAAATCCTTCAGAAAATTAATAAAAATTCTTCTCTTTGAACCTTAATTGTAAAAGCCATAAACGGACTGAGAATTCAAAACGAATAACAGAAATAAAACTTCAAACATGAAATATAAAGCTCAGATAATCGAGCAAATTTCTTTTAAAATAAGACCATACAGAACATTAAAAGAAAGCATTTAATGTTAGTTATAATTTTGATTTAATATGAACATCACTGTGTCAAGGTGGCTGTGGCCTCTCATGAGTAGGCTACAACAACTCTCTCAAGAATTATTACAATTGTCAAACATTTGTCACTTGCCCAAAATGGACAACTCATGGAAGCCATACGATATTTCCACTGCATTATTCAGGCTAACGGTTACAACGGTACCGTTCTGGTTTGCCAAAAGCAAAGGTTGCATTGACTTATAACGCACCGACTGTCGGACTCCACGTTATAACAGGCTACCAGCGCCGCTAGCAGCAACGGCAATTAGAAAAAGAGATAAGCAGACGTTTGCTCCGCCCTTTATATGACGAATACAACTTCTAATTGGTTTGTAGTGACGTCAGACTACATAACCAACCAATTAGAAGTTGCCGTTCGTCATATTATCACAAAATTACAAGTCAAAGTGATTTATTTGCGGGGTGGATGGAGGCCGCTAAACCTCGGGTGCCCTGTTCATGACACATGCCTTAATACGAATTCGAATCCGAATCGGTTCTCGAATCTCGAATCCTTTATATAAGAATCCTAAATTATTCATTAAGAAGATACAAATAAATGAAATAATATTAAATATTAAATTATTAATAATAAAAACAGTGTGGCTTCACTCAGGGTCACTGCCACAAGGTGATCCATTGATGATCCGGATAACCACCGAAATTGCAACAATTGCCGGGGTTTTTTTTGTTAGTGAATGCTTCTATTGGAAGCCAATGGAACTGAAACTAATTTTACCAAACATTTTAACAGGTTTTTTTAAGGTTAGGATTCGAAAGATACGAAAGACAAAAAAAAAAAAGCGCGAAGATTCGAGTTTTCGAATCTCGGATATTTTTCAAGATTCGCGGGATTCGAATGGCCCATCCCCTACTTTCATGAAATTTTTTTTTACCTATAAAAGTTAATTCTTATTTTAAAAAGTTATTGTCTCCTATTTTGTGTGTAAAAATATCTGCATATGAAATTTGCATTTTAAATTCGTGTACTTTTGATCCCTAATTTAACTACAAATTTGTTATCAACAATGACAAATGACTAAATAATAATAAAAAAAACAGTATGACAGAGTATTGTATTCATTTTCAGGTGTTTAAACATTTGTTTTCAAGAATTGTAGTTTGTTTTGTTCTTTCTCTGCATAACGTTTATTTAGAGAACTAACAAAAAATGAGATTTTAGATAAGATATACACATACTGTATATATACCCTCTAACAGGATTGTTGGTTTTGCTTTATGCATACAAATGAACATCATTCTTAATTTTGTTGTTGTTGTTGTTGTTGAATAAATTATAAAATTCATTTCTATATTATTAACTGTTTATTTTTAACAATTGTATATGCATCTCTCTATTGGGCGTTTCTTCTCTATAGAACAGTTTAACCCCTTTTAAATGTTAAACTCCTTCCAACAGGTCTACCATGACCCTTTTGAGAAGAATATATATAAAAAAGACAATAAAAAAATACATATTTATATTTTTGTATTTATTGTTTAAAAACTTCTTCTTCTTCTTCTGAGAAGTTCAAATAGAAAAAATCAACAAGAAATTATAAGGATTTCTGTTTCTAAAATTGGGTGGAGATCTTTAAACGAGAAAATAATTGTTAAAGAGATGTTTTTCTTGTTGACTTTTAGTTAATATTAATCAACATTTATGTATTTAGATATTTATTTATTGTCAGATATATTTTTTTTCTGTAACTTCGTGAGAGTTATCGCAAATGCGTGGTTTTAACTGTATTTTTTTTAAAAACAAAATATCAAAATAACTGGTTTTAATTGATTTCTATGTGATTTTCATAAACAAAAATTTTGTATCTTAGGCCTCGTTTCGACTATGGTTTCCATTACCGGTTACTTTATAGCATTACAGGTTTTTCCGTAATGCAGCATTACCAAAACCGATAATACCAGTCAATGGCGTAGCTAGGCTTCTTTACGCACCCCCCCCCGCCACGTAAAACTTTGCGCACCCCAGGCTGCTTAAAACGTTGCGCTCCCTTTAAGTTCCCCTCCACTTAGCCTCATACTGGGGGGGGGGGGGGGAGGTGCTATTTTGATGAACGGCGGATCAGTAGTAACAGTCGGAAGGTTAGGTTTAGTAAAATGAAGCTTGTTGCAGGGGGCCTGTTTGGCGCAGAACCCCTTTTTTAGTGTTATTAAATCAAATTTGTCCAGTTTTCCGACCGTTCCTCCCATTCAACAAATTAGGGAACAGTCGGAACAATGGACTAATTTGATTTAATAATTCTTAAAAAAAAGTCGGGGTCTGCGTCCCCCAGACTCCCTGCAACAACTTAATTTTACTAAACCAAACCTTATGACTGTTCCTGCTATTCTTCCGACTGTTCGTACCATTGTTCGGACCGTTCCGCTGTTCATCAAAATAGTACCCCCTAAAAAAAATTTCTATGCACAATAAACGAAATGAAATTCGATTTATTTTCGAAAATAACTGAAGAAATTAAGCGAGTGATTCGGAATCACTTGTTTTAATTTATTCAATTCATTTCGTTTTTTGCGCCCCCCCCCCCCCCTTAACACACATTAAATTTTATTATCTCATAAGAGTTAATTCCTCTTCTGAAACGCAGAATAATCATAGTTCGAAAATCAGCTGTTTGCAAAACATAACTGTCAGCTAATATTTTTCTAAAAATTGGCGATAAAATTTCTTGCAATACTTCGATTAAATCCAATAATAAAGCGCAGTCATCAATTTTCAAATCTGAAGTCTGTGCTACAATTGTATTCAAGAAACAAGTTTTTTTTTTGTTAAAAAAAGTTTTTAAAAGTTTTTTTTTAAAGAAAAAAAAAACAAGTAGAAGCAAGGTAAGAAACAAGGTAGCAGATTTGGCACCTATAGAAAAATGTTTTCAGAGGCTCGGTGTGGTTAATACTGTTGTGTTATCTTCAACACATGATTTATATTTTTAATAATAAAAACATATAGATTTAATTCAGGTCAAGGAAGACAAAGCTGAGGGAGGCTATAAGTAAGCTATCACTTCCAAAAATCCACTGTAAACAAACTATGCAAAGTACAAGAAAACGGTTTTCGCCTATTTGTAGCCACACTTATAAAGTTTTTTTCCTGCCCGGTTTTCCATACCGTAAATAGTCCAGGCGGCGCTGCGGTCATCAAAGCCAAAATGGCGTCGTTGCAGGAGAAAGCACAAAGTGTTTTGTGGTTTCATGAAACGAAATCGGCAACTAAGGTATAGCAAAACTTTAGAACGGAATATCGACGAGAACCACCGGATTAAATATTGCAATAAACTGCCGTTAATACCTGGCCACAACATACAAGAAGAGATTACAACGTAAATTATCGTTAAAAAATCAACTTAAAGACACCATCGCAGTGGCGGATCCAGGGGGCGGGGGGCTAAGAGAGAGAAAGAGAGAACTAAGAAAACTAAAAGCTGCCACACATGTTCCGATAAACTTGTCAGGTATGCCTGTGCAGGCACGCCTGTGCAAGTCGAACGGAGTACATAAATGATAAAATTGCAAAGTTATTCTGACCTCACAGGCGACCGGAACATGTGTATCCGCGTGGCCGCTGTCAGTTCAGGTGCCAGGCCGTCACAGACGACTACAGAAAACGTGAATGGTGACAGCTTTACCGGATCATGTGAATGGTGCACTGCTGTCGTCAGGTCGACCTGCGCAGGCATATATGACATGTTTACCGGAACTTGTGTGGCAGGCAGCCTTAAGGAGTATTTTTGGAACAGTAATTACAATAGAACATTGTGGAGTTTGATTGTGATGCTCTCATTACGTTCATGCACTGCATATGGTATTGCAAAAAAAAAAAAAATGGCGTCACAACCGGCGCCTTGTGTCACAATACAATGTGGTACGTCATGGGTGGTAACCTCATTTTGACGTCATTTTTCTGTAATGCTGTATACGGTGCATTAACTGCACAAACGTAATAAGAGCATTATATAGGTGCGGTGCGCACTGGCGCCATGATGAGGGCATGTAACCAGCTTTTTGGAAAACTGCGCCCCCCCCCCCCTCCCCCTATGAAAAAATCCTGGATCCACCACCACTGCAATATGTCACCGGAGCCACAGATTGAGAAACATTTGCTTGATATTGCATAAAAATCAAGAGTCCTAGTTATCATCATGAATTATTCTAGTTTCTAACAAACCTTGG
This sequence comes from Brachycybe producta, assembly GCA_036925085.1. Lineage (NCBI taxonomy): Eukaryota > Metazoa > Arthropoda > Diplopoda > Playtdesmida > Andrognathidae > Brachycybe > Brachycybe producta. The sequence goes on from JAUPFP010000003.1 coordinate 4,193,903, forward strand.
CATTTTTACATCTGAAAAGTTAAACCATTCAACTTTAAAAGATTCTGTTTAACCTTTTTTTTTTGAAAAGTTCAAACTCGTGTCAAACAAGACTGCCTGCTGTTTTACTTGTATTATATGGTGCTTGTAATTAATTCAAACTGTATCATCAGATTTATCACCTATAACTTAAAATATTCAGCTAAGAATTGTGTGTATGTGTGACCCTCCTCCTCCTCCACCACCCAATTATATTCTAGATTTAGGCAACCGGGACCCTTTATGAGTGGTTAACAAATTGAATTTTAATATTCAATGCAAGTAGCCAACTTTTGAGATGGTCTATTACTTCCTGGACACAAACTGACCATTTCTCATTAATCATTGAAAGTTCTAATAATATCATAATTATTCAAATCAATATTTAAAGTTAAAAAGTTTAAAAAGATGCATTTTGACAACAACAAAAAATGGACACTCCACAAAAAACAAGTTAAATTATAATATTGTAGTTTTTTTTTTGTTTTTTTAAATGAAAAATAAAGTGTGCTATTTGCAAGCAGAACAACAAAAATGCCATTTTTTGTCGATTTAAGGTGGTTTTAAAGTTCCAAAAAAGGCTTCTCGAATCCCGATTATTCAGTTTTTCAGGTGCAAAATGAAGAAAAGACTAGAAAGATTGGAAACTAGAAGGGAGGCTGCTCAATCACTTAATTTTCATGTTGATATTATATTTCAAAATAAGCTTTTTATGCCAGTTTAAAAATGAATAGGGATGGGAAATTCGAATCGTCAAATCCTCAAATCCCACGAATTTTGAAAAATATTCGAGATTCGAAAACTCGAATCTTCGCGCTTTTTTTCTTTTCAAATCTTTCGAATCCTAACCTTAAAAAAACTGTTCGTAAAACGTTGGTAAAATTAGTTTTAACTCCATTGACGTCCAATAGAAGCGTTCACTAACAGAAAAAAACCCGCGATTGTTGCAATTTCGGTGGTATTCGGATCACCAATATCATCTTGTGGCCTGACTCTGAATGACACTGTTTTTATATATATTAAGCTCTGTCTGTCTGTGTATAACGCTGTATAAACAAGGGCAAAAACGTTTAAGCACGTCGGAATTTATTTCAATTTAAATGAACCGGGTTTTTTCTCTCTCATGGTCAACTTTATGTTGTGCTCTCCCGATCCAAGAACCCAAACAATAGTAAGGGCAGGCAAGTAAAGATGTCCACAGTCATTTTCCTCTCCCCTTTTATGAGGACTGACAACTTCTAATTCTGCTCATAAAAGGGTGGGGCAAACGACTGTATCCACTTCCCTTTACATGCCTGTAAGGACAGGCAATTAGAAAACGGGACAAACAGAAGTTGGCTCCGCCCTTTTTATGACGACCGACCACTTCTAATTGGTTTGTTTGTGTGGTTCGACGTTGAAATGGGCGGAGCATGTGACGTCAGATTACATAACCAACCAATTAGAAGTTGCCGTTCGTTATAAAAAAAGGGGCAGAGTCAACTTCTGTTTGTCCCGTTTTCTAATTATAATTACCTGTCCTGTAAGGTGCATATTAAAAAAAATGCAAGTGGTCAAGGCAAAATTATTTCATGAGAACCGGACATTCACACAAAATTAAACTAGATTGCTCCCGTCACTTATGACAGGCATTTATAAATCGGGAAGAACTTCAGTTGGCTCCACCCTTGTTATGACAAACGGCAACTTTTAATTGGTTCGTTATGTAGTCTGACGTCACATGCTCCGCCCTTTTCAACGTCGAACCACACAACAAACCAATTAGAAGTTGGCAGTCGTCATAAAAAAGGCGAAGGCAACTTAAGTTCTTCCCAATTTCTAAATGCCTGTTCACTTATGACGGGTTACCCCACTATAGTATTTAAATGAACTGAAATATTTCAATGGCACCATCACTAAATGACAGTAATTCATTACATTTAGCAAATTACTTCTCAACAATGCTAAAAATAGCTGAAAACCACAACTATTTTTTATATATATATATTAAGCCAGGTCTGTGTGTGTGTGTGTGTAACATCGGAATTTATATAAATTTAAATGAATAAATGAACCGCTTTTTTTTCTCAAGGTCAACTATATGTTGCACCCTTCCCATCCAAGAACCCCATGATATTAAATTGGAGAGGAGAAAAGGTTGGAAAGTGTAGAAGGGGGGGGGGGGGGGGAGAGAGAGAAACGTAGAGGGGGAAAAAAGTGGGAGGGGGTGACTGAAATTGAAATGAAAGGAGTAAAAAAGAAACAAACAACGCACATGCGCACACCAGAGAAAAATGAAAAACTCATTTTCTCTTTCAAATATAAAAAGGGGAGGGGATAATAGTAGCAAAATTAAACTAGAATTTATCACGGGCAACTGTGTACAGCATTAGAATTCCTTTTGCTCCGCCCTTTTATGAACGTCATCAATTTCTAATTGGGTTTGTTACTTGGTCTGACGTCATAAACGGGCGGAGTAAAAGAAATTCTAATGCTGGGCACAATTGCCTGTGAATTTGGCTCCCGTCATTTACGACGGGTTACCCCACTAGTTTTTTAATAATAATAAAAAAAAATGTCACGACAGAAACCGAAACAAACTACCAAACATTTTCAAAGCGTAGTTAAAATAATGAACAATACTTTTCAAATGCTTATGATAAATTACGGTCAATGACACATATAACCCACCCTTAAGAGAACAATTATTAATTAATATATAATACATGTATATCCGAAGAAGAAGAAAAAAAAAAATCATATCACTTTTTAATCAGCAATTTTGAGAACAAGAATTTTCCTGATTCCAATGGGCGGAAATGAAAAAAATATATACCTTCTTACATTGTAATCATGTAATATCTTATGGAACTTATTAACTATAAGAAAAAAGAGACTAATAGACATTTCGTGTTTTTATTTTACATAATATGTGGCTGGCGAGTGCCGTAGAGGTCAAGAACTGCTCATCAAAGAGGTCTTCCGATACACGGAACAATTTATATATCGATTTGATAAATTAGATCCAGAAGTCATCATCATGTTAAATAGAATGTCACGAACATACAGTATACATCTCTACTGTATATCCGGTAGACCGGGGTGGTCTACCGGATATACAGTAGAGATGTATACTGTATGTTCATGACATCCTATTTGTAAGCCCTTAAGAGGCTACATCGTAAAATTACTTGGAAATATCTCCGCAAAGAGCGCTAGCATCGTTTTTCTATTAAGCCCATAGACCTGCAATGTTAAAGAAACAATGTTTAAAATACAAAGTTGCGGCGGCAATATGTTTATTTTTCATATTTAAAGTTGTCCAATATTAAGTTTTCAAAGTGCAATGTGCACATTAAATATATGCTGATCGAGTGATAGAATGACAAAAAATTGGTAAGTGTGGTTCTATTTTTTAAAAAAAAACTATTTCAAAATGGCGAATTTCTAAACTCTGTTGAGTAGGCACTCGGTAAGAAGAAAAAAAAAACATCCATTAAAATGTTGGTAAAAATACGTAAAAATAATTTTAAAAAACTACAAATAAAACACAGTGAAGCCAACATATTGCTGCCACACGTGCTGATTTTTTCTGGTTTTTTAAAATTATTTTTAAGTATTTTGACGAGCATTTTAATGGATGTTTTTTTTGCTTACAGCGCGTACTCAATGGAGTTTAACATAAAGAGTTAGAAATTCGCAATTTTGAAATATTTTTTAAAAAAATATAACTGTACTTCCAAATTTTTTGTCATTCTATCACTCGATCAGCATATATTTAAGGTGCACTTTGAAAACTTAATATTGGTCAACTTTAAATATGAAAAATAAACATATTGCCGCCATGCACTGTGTATTTTTAAAAATTAACATTTTTTCTTTAACATCGGGTCTATGGGCTCAATAGAAAAACGATGCTAGCACTCTTTGCGGAGATTTTTCGAAGTAATTTGATGATGTAGCCTCTTAAGCAACCTGTCGTGTAATTGAAGTTGCATTTTTTTTTTCCCAGCTTGGTGTTCAAGCTTGACGATATATATCATCTATTCGTAAGTAAAAGTCGTGATCGACTCAAGAGTGACGATGATCATTTGCGATCAACAACCTCAGCTTCTTCAAACAAGAAAAATCCATATGATATATATTTAATATGTCTCGATCTAGATGACATTAAATCCATATTTATTACAAATGGCAAAAACTAATTATAGAAATGTCAGTGGTTTTACCTAGATTTTAGCAACGGGAGGAAAAAAAATCTTGAGTTGTCCGAAAAACAAAAAATAAGTTTTTCAATAAAAATATGCTTTTCAAAAATTATATTTTTATAACCAATATTTGAAGAACCTGGTTAGAGACTAGAATAGGCCTATAGTATTTAAATTAGCCTTATATCCAGACTGGAATTGCTAGTCTCAAACCAAGTTCTATGTTTTTCTTCTTCTGAAAATGATTTTTTTTTACACGCTTTTATTTAATTTCAGAATTTGTTTGTTCGTTTGTCCACCACCACCACCACCTACACCACCACCGCCTACTGACATATTTGAAAATATAATTCACACTGCAAGGGATTGAAACCCATGACCAAGTTAAGCCTCATTTTCACGATAGTTGCCGTCATGAGAGCAGCAACTATCGTGAGAACTATCATCGTGAAGACCACATATGATAGTCACTATCGCACTGTTAATGCGATAGCACTATCACACTTTTGTTTAGCCTTGTTTTCACAGTGATAGTTGCTGTCATGAAAGTTGCGATAATTCACTCTCACGATAGCAAGTACATGTCTACATGTCTTGAAGTAACGTGATAGTTGTCTGTCATGACAGTGTGACGTCTACTTCACAGATATCACTGAGTCAACAACAGTGTTGCCTCTCTCTTTCTCTCTCCCTCCAGAAGACAAATTTCCCTACAAAGTGGATATTTTCTTTACAAAGCGGTCAGTCAACAACTAATTACTATTGCGACAGTACTATCAACTATCTAGTCAAACGAGATAGTTCTGATAGTGCTATTGCGACAGTGAGATAGTGACTATCATATGTGGTCTTCACGATGATAGTTGCTGCTGTCATGACAGTAACTATCGTGAAAACGGGGCTTTTGACTCGATAGTTGATAGTACTGTTGCAACAGTAATATTTGTTAGAGTGACAGCTAGTAGGAAAATATCCATTTTGTAGGGAAATTTGGCTTCTGGAGGGAGAGAGAGAGAGAGAGGGGCAACAGTGTCGTTGACTCAGTGATATCTGTGAAGTAGACGTCACACTGTCACGTGACACAACTATCACGGTGACAATTGCTATCGTGAGAGTGAACTATAGCAACTTTCATGACAGCTATACCCTCATGAAAGAACTATCGCTGTGAAAACGCGGCTTTAGACCAACATTACCAATGGGCTCAGAGTCTGAGACACTAACCACTACACCAACAAGACAAGAACAGATCAGATCTTGTTTTTTCTTACTTTTTATTCCTTTTTTTTATATAAAAGCGAGTTTTACAAAAAAAAACATGTTTTTTGTTTAATTTTCTTGTGTTCTGAATGATTTTACTAATGACTAGGGCTCGGATTTTTATGAAATATCAAGCAAATGTTTCTCAATCTGTGGCTCAATAGCCAATTCTGAAGTAACAATCCCGGTTTAGATCAACCAATAATAATTATGTTTTTTTTTCTTCTTCTTCTCTCAATCAATGGTTAAAAGCTAGAATTGTCGTTGACAACTGATAGTAACTAGACATCTAGCCTCTATCATCTTTAGAAAAAAAAGAATAATTGCAGGTTGCTCTAATGATCGATTAAAAATAGGCCTAACATTCATAATTGGTACTTTGGGCCACAAATTGAGAAACAAATTTGCTTCATATTGCATACAAATCCGAACGCTACTAATCAATATAAAATTATTAATTATTAATCAAGAAACTTTAAGAAATTAAATAAATCTGAAGGCGCGCGCCCTTTTTGGAGACCAGCCCTTATTAAAAACACGCCAAACCAGAAATAAAACTGAATGTGCATCGTTTAAAATCGAAAAAAATACCCGTAATACTCACTTCTCCTATCTTATATTTACCGTTCGAAAAAATGCCATACTTCTTGTACAGTTTTTCAACTTTATCCATTACGAAAAACCAATTAAAACATTAAAATTTCGTGTAAAACGACAAAATTGACAACCAAATTAGAGAAATAGGAATGGAAACGCGCCAATTCTAACCACAACGCCACCTGTCGACAAAAAAAAACTCACAACAACAACAACAACAACGGTTCAGACAATGGCCAAACTATCACGAAGATGTCCATATGCACTCAGCGTATTAAAAAGCTTGTGACGTCAAACGGGTTGACGTAAAAATTTCAGATTCCGTCATTAATACTGACAGACAAGGGACGATACCGACAGTGTAGACGAAGAGGGTCTTGAATTCCTTTTGTTATTAGTGCTTACCCCCCTTCTTTATTAAAATAAATAAATAAGTTTAAATGTCATTAACCCCTCTGACGCCACGAACTTCCTCTTTAGATGAGGCATGTATTACGTCATATGATCATATCGTACCAATATGGCGTAATTTTCTAGGTTCCGTTCTCCCTTGTAAATATTTTTGATCGTCTATGTCCAAAAACAGGTTAAAAAGGCCCTAAAAGATGCCGTTTACATCTTAAATGGACCCTGTACTCTTTTTATTTTGTTGCCTCGTTTGATTAAACATCTTGTAGGTCTTTTTATTCTTTCGTAATCTATCGTAATTATTGGCTGAAAAGCCGTTCAATGAATGAAAAACACCAATGTTGACATCTCAAAAACCATAACAAAAGTCACATTAAAAAAACAAAATAATCGTATGTTAGAGACTAGAAGAGTAAATTAAAATAATGGATGTAAAATAAATAAAAGAAATGCAATATTTCACAGCATTTGAGTTGATATTAGACAACGCGCTTTGAGGAAAATGTCATGCTGAGAGCGTCTGCTATTCCAGCGGCATGAGACCATTTTCGCGCGCTTTTGAAGCCTCAACTTTTTTTTTTTCGCAAGTTGTGAATGCGGTGGTTGCGCTCCATGCCACACCCGAAGCAGCGCGTGCAGCATGAGTAAAAAGCTTGTCGGTACACAGCTTGTCATGAGTGTCTTACTTTATCAAATGAAAAAATAGGGGTTTATTACATTAGGAGGGACGACGCGTCTGAAATCTTGGCAGTCACTGAGGCATCTAAAACATGGCCACGGAATATAGCCTCCTACAACCTCACATATTTAATCATGTGGCAGTTATATAGTCGATCTTCTATTACAGAAACTGATATTAGACGACGCGAATTTAAAAAAAATGTCATGCCGCGAGCGTCTGCTATTACAGTGGCCTGGAATAATTTTTCGCGTGCTTTTGACGCGTGTACACCTGTCAGAATCGCCCATTTTGAATGCGGCGATTGTGCTTCATGCTGCACCCGAGGTAGTGCGTGCAGCATGAATAAAAAGACTGGCGGTACAAAGCCTACCGTGAGTGTCTTACTGTATCTAATGAAAATATGGGGGTTTCATTCATTAGGAGGGAGGACGCGTCTGAAATCGTGGCGGTCACTGAGGCATCTAAAACACGGTCACGGACTCCAACCAAACTCGGCAAATATTTTCTCCAACAACCTATCACGTGGTAGTTACATAGCCTTCTATTACATTCTTCTATAATAGAAGGCTATGTGAATGGGACATACTTTATAGACATAATATCGATTTTTCGCGTTGTCCGGGACATCTATTTGTATGATGGGCTTTTAATTAATAAACACGATTTCTTGTTCACAGGTATTCAATGGGAGAACGTATCGTGGTTGTCAGTTGAGGCGCCGAATCCTAACTCGTGCCATATGCTATTAAATTGTCAATTAACTACACCGGTAGAACTACGAACAGCCATAGCCACCTGTATACAATTGGTGTATAGGGTAGATTGGTATAGGTGCCTATGGATGCACGGAGTTGTGCCATATGCTATTAAATTGTCAATTAACTACACAGGTGGGACTACGTACAGCCATAGCCATCTATATACAGTTGGTGTATAGGGTAGACTGGTATAGGTGGCTTATGGATGTACGTAGACTTAGTGGTTGGTAGCATGATAGCATGGCCGGTTGGGTGGGGGGCTTCTCGAACGAAGGTATTGCGGCGACCAATGAACCAAAAGGAATGTGGAGATAGGCGGGTTCGGAGCTCGGAAGAATGCCGTGATTTGTTCCTCCACGTGTTTTGCGCTGTGGGGTGGGGACGAACTCTTTTAAAAAGTCGTTCTACACCAAGAGAGCAGCTGTTTTAAAAAGACTGACTGCCGCAACTGCAGCAGCAAGCATGTGGATTGGTTTTTTCTTTCTAGAAACCACCAACGCTCTGTGTGTCCGAAACTTCAACGCAATAAGCCTGATTACGAGCAGCTATAAGACGACATAGACGACACCATTAATTGTAATTTATGATAGCTGGCTCTATCCTAATTACAGTTAATGTGTCCGAAATGGTTTCCCGCAATAAGCCTGATGACGGACAGCTGTAAGACGGCAATGGACGACACCGTAAATTGTAAAATTTAATGTGCGGGGCTGTTGGGAACGTCTCGGTGAGCTCGAGCTGCGACGAGGCTGTGGTCCAAATATTTACGATGGTAATTATCTTATTATTTCATATATTTTAATGAGTGACAACGTGAAATATCGTTAACTTAATTAATCAGTGTATTGAATTGATCTCATTTAAATGAGATTTAAAAAAAGGGGTGAAAGTAAATTTTGGTTCGATTTTCAAACAAAAATCGATCAAAATTTATTTTCACCCCTTTTTTTTATCAAAAATTTTATTTTGACCAATTTCGATTCAGTATTAGAAGGTAGAAAAAGGCGGTGCGATAAAAAAAAAAGGGGTGAAAATAAATTTTGATCGATTTAAAAAAAAAATCGATCAAAATTTATTTTCACCCCTTTTTTTATCAAAAAATTTATTTTGACCAATTTCGATTCAGAATTAGAAGTAAACTGATAATTAAGGTAGTAAAACGGGATGAGAGGGTTTCAACTCAGAATTAGAAAACGTAAGTAAAATATTTTCACGGCGATAGTTCTATCGTGAGAGTAGCTGTCATTAAAGTTGCAATAGTTCACTCTCACGATAGCAACTGTCTACACGTCTTGAAGTAACTTCTACTTCAACAACAGTGTTGCCTCTCCCTCCAGAAGCCAAATATCGACAGTACTATCAACTATCTATATAGACTATAGTCAAACGAGATAGTTGTGATAGTCACTATCGCGACAGTGTGATAGTGACTACCATGTGTCTGCACGATGATACACTGTAGTTCTAACGATAGTTGCTGCTCTCATGACAGCAACTATCGTGACAACTATCACTACTACGCGCCTCTTGTTACATGCCACTAAATGTTATTATAGAAAAATTAAAGAATTAACATATAAACAATGCATACTTGTTTTCAAGAACGTCGAGAATCTGTTGCCGATAGATTTTCCCAAACTCTTTCCAGTCTGTTTTAGGTCCGGGTCCTTGTGGCATGGATCCTGCACTTTCATCTGAATAAGTAACTAGAAGAAGAAAAAAAACACACACACATTAGTTAAGGAGAACCTTGGCCACACACGGAACACTTTTCGACTGCAAAATGAAGTCGAAAGTGTTTGAGCTGTGATTGCAATGTATTTTCTATGGAAAGCCTTAAAGGGTGATTCGTACTATTTTTGTCGGAAGATTTCGTGTAAGAAATAAGTCAAATATTGCTGTGAAATCTTGCACGGGGGTCAGGATAAAAAGATGAACGAATGAACGGGATGAACGGGATGAACATTGGGGTAACTCTAAAACCCGACACAGAATGCATATAGAAATAGATGAACATTATATTATGGATGAACACACATTGTAAAGGGATGAACAAAGAGAAATAAAAGGATGAACATACTTTAAAGGGATGAACATGGGTTTAGGGGGATGAACATGCATTTAGGAGGAATGAACATGGATTTAGGGGGATGAACATGGGTTTAGGGGGATGAACATGCATTTAGGAGGAATGAACATGGATTTAGGGGGATGAACATGAGTTTAGGAGGATGAACATGGGTTTAGGAGGGATGAACATGGGTTTAGGAGGGATGAACATGGGTTTAGGGGGATGAACATGAGTTTAGGGGGATGAACATGGGTTTAGGGGGATGAACATGGGTTTAGGGGGATGAACATGGGTTTAGGAAGATGAACATGGGTTTAGGGGGATGAACATGGGTTTAAGGGGGATGAACATGGGTTTAGGGGGATGAACATGGGTTTAGGGGGATGAACATGGGTTTAGGGGGATGAACATGGGTTTAGGAAGATGAACATGGGTTTAGGGGGATGAACATGGGTTTAAGGGGGATGAACATGGGTTTAGGGGGATGAACATGGGTTTAGGGGGATGAACATGGGTTTAGGAAGATGAACATGGGTTTAGGGGGATGAACATGGGTTTAGGGGGATGAACATGGGTTTAGGGGTTGAACATGCATTTAGGAGGAATGAACATGGGTTTAAGGGAATGAACATGAGTTTAGGGGGATGAACATGGGTTTAGGAGGGATGAACATGGGTTTAGGGGGATGAACATGGGTTTAGGGGTTGAACATGCATTTAGGAGGAATGAACATGGGTTTAAGGGAATGAACATGAGTTTAGGGGGATGAACATGGGTTTAGGAGGGATGAACATGGGTTTAGGAGGGATGAACATGGGTTTAGGGGGATGAACATGAGTTTAGGGGGATGAACGTGGGTTTAGGGGGATGAACATGGGTTTAGGGAGATGAACATTAGTTTAGAGGTATGAACATGGGTTTCGGGGGATGAACACGGGTTTAGGGGATGAACATGGGTTTAGGATGGATGAACATGGGTTTAGGAGGGATGAACATGGGTTTAGGGGGATGAACATGGGTTTAGGGGGATGAAAATGTTTTTAAGGATGATGAACATGGTTTTAAGGGGGATGAACATGGGTTTAGGGGGATGAACATGGGTTTAGGGAGATGAACATGGGTTTAAGGGGGATGAACATGGGTTTAAGGGGGGTGAACAAGGGTTTAGGGGATGAACAAGGGTTTAGGGGATGAACAAGGGTTTAGGGGGATGAACAAGAGTTTAGGGGATGAACATGGGTTTAGGGGATGAAGACGGGTTTAGGGGGATGAACACGGGTTTAGGGGGATGAACACGGGTTTAGGAGGGATGAACACGGGTTTAGGAGAGATGAACACGAGTTTAGGGGGATGAACACGGGTTTAGAGGGGATGAACACGGGTTTAGGGGGATGAACACGGGTTTAGGGGGATGAACACGGGTTTAGGGGATGAACACGGGTTTAGGGGATGAACACGGGTTTAGGGGATGAACACGGGTTTAGGGGATGAACACGGGTTTAGGGGATGAACATGGGTTTAGGAGGAATGAACATGAGTTTAGGGGGATGAACATGGGTTTAGGAGGAATGAACATGGGTTTAGGAGGAATGAACATTGGTTTAGGAGGAATGAACATGGGTTTAGGAGGAATGAACATGGGTTTAGGGGGATGAACATGGGTTTAGGGGGATAAACATGGGTTTAGGAGGAATGAACATGGGTTTAGGAGGGATGAACATGGGTTTAGGGGGATGAACATGGGTTTAGGGGGTTGAACATGCATTTAGGAGGAATGAACATGGGTTTAAGGGAATGAACATGAGTTTAGGGGGATGAACATGGGTTTAGGAGGGATGAACATGGGTTTAGGGGGATGAACATGAGTTTAGGGGGAGGAACATGGGTTTAGGGGATGCACATGGGTTTAAGGGGGATGAACATGGGTTTAGGGGGATGAAAATGTTTTTAAAGATGATGAACATGGTTTTATGGGGGATGAACATGGGTTTAGGGGGATGAACATGGGCTTAGGGGGATGAACATGGGTTTAGGGAGATGAATATGGGTTTAGGAGGGATGAACATGGGTTTAGGAGGGATGAACATGGGTTTAGGAGGGATGAACATGGGTTTAGGAGGGATGAACATGGGTTTAGGAGGGATGAACATGGGTTTAGGAGGGATGAACATGGGTTTAGGAGGGATGAACATGGGTTTAAGGGGGGATGAACATGGTTTTAGTGGGATGAACATGGGTTTAAGGTGGATGAACATGGGTTTAGGGGGACAAACATGGTTTTAAGGATGATGAACATGGTTTTAGGAGGGATGAACACGGGCTTAGGGGGATGAACACGGGTTTAGGAGGGATGAACACGGGTTTAGGAGGGATGAACACGGGTTTAGGAGAGATGAAAACGGGTTTAGGGGGATGAACACGGGTTTAGGGGGATGAACACGGGTTTAGGGGGGATGAACACGGGTTTAGGGGATGAACACGGGTTTAGGGGATGAACACGGGTTTAGGGGATGAACACGGGTTTAGGGGATGAACACGGGTTTAGGGGATGAACACGGGTTTAGGGGATGAACATGGGTTTGGGAGGAATGAACTTGGGTTTAGGAAAAATGAACATGGGTTTAATAGGAATGAACATGGGTTTAGGAGGAATGAACATGGGTTTAGGAGGAATGAACATGGGTTTAGGGGGATGAACATGGGTTTAGGGGGACAAACATGGTTTTAAGGATGATGAACATGGTTTTAGAAAGGATGAACATGGTTTTAGGGGGATGAACATGGGTTTAGGGGGATGAACATGGGTTTAGGGGGATGAACACGGGTTTAGGAGGGATGAACACGGGTTTAGGAGGGATGAACACGGGTTTAGGAGATATGAACACGGGTTTAGGAGAGATGAACACGAGTTTAGGAGAGATGAACACGGGTTTAGGAGGGATGAACACGGGTTTAGGAGGGATGAACACGGGTTTAGGAGGGATGAACACGGGTTTAGGAGATATGAACACGGGTTTAGGAGAGATGAACACGAGTTTAGGAGAGATGAACACGGGTTTAGGAGGGATGAACACGGGTTTAGGAGGGATGAACACGGGTTTAGTGGGATGAACACGGGTTTAGGGGGATGAAAATGTTTTTAAGGATGATGAACATGGTTTTATGGGGGATGAACATGGGTTTAGGGGGATGAACATGGGTTTAGGGAGATGATCATGGGTTTAGGGGGATGAACATGGGTTTAGGAGGGATGAACATGGGTTTAGGAGGGATGAACATGGGTTTAAGGGGATGAACATGGGTTTAAGGGGGTATGAACATGGTTTTAGTGGGATGAACATGGGTTTAAGGGGGATGAACATGGGTTTAGGGGATGAACATTGGTTTAAGGGGGATGAACATGGGTTTAAGGGGGATGAACAAGGGTTTAGGGGGATGAACAAGGGTTTAGGGGGATGAACAAGGGTTTAGGGGGATGAACAATGGTTTAGGGGGATGAACAATGGTTTAGGGGGATGAACAAGAGTTTAGGGGATGAAGACGGGTTTAGGGGGATGAACATGGGTTTAGGAGGGATGAACATGGGTTTAGGAGAGATGAACATGGATTTAAGGGGGATCAACATGGGTTTAAGGGGGATCAACATGGGCTTAGGGGGGTCAACATGGGTTTAGGGGGATCAACATGGGTTTAGGGGGATCAACATGGGTTTAGGGGCATCAACATGGGTTTAGGGAGGATGAACATAGTTTTAGAGGGTGAACCCAGTTGTATTGGAATGAACAGGTTTCAAGAGCCTAGATAGTGTTTAATTAAAAATGTAGGCACTGCAATCTTTTCAGTTGCTCTGGTATTAAGTCACAAGAAATAAAACAAATTGCTCATGCTAGACTTATAAAAAACAAGTAGGGCAAAGCTGATACATTAATTCAGGTGCTACTTTTATTATTATAAATTTTTTGGTGAGTTCTTTAAACTTTTAGGGTTTTTGGGTTTATATAATTTAATGTTAAAAATGTCTAATTTTAAGTTATTTAAAAATTAAAAATTTATAGTAACCAATTAATAAACAATACTTTGTATTGCATTTTGCAATTTAATGTTTTTTATTGAATGTTTGTGACTATTTTTTTTAAGTTTTAGTAACAACATATAGAACATGCACTCATGAACTGATATTGCCATCTGCTCATAACAAACTGGAGGTGTATCAAGGCTCTTAAAGGGATGAACATCAATTTAAATAAGAGGAAGAAACCTTAAAAACACATTAATTAAGAGAACTTTTTTCAGGTAGAAATAGTGCAGTTAAATATATTAATGGAAATTTGCTATCATCTAGATATGCATTCTGGCTGTCATGAATATTGTTCTGTAAAAAAATAGAATTTTTTTTTAAATAATGTATGGCTGTCATTTCTTCATGACTGAAATAAAATATGTTGCGAGAAAATAGACTAAACATAAGTCGAGTTTAGTTAGATGTACACAACAATTTTCACTAGACAAAGATAGTGCTAAAGTGATGAAGTTTTCATTGGAATGTTTTATTTAAAAACTAGCTTTGCCTTACCAGCAATTGTTTTCAATACTTCAATGATACAATAAGAAAATAAGTTATTTTGATTGAACATTTTTCATAAATAAACTTTTTATTCATTGTTAAATGAAGGCTCCATGTATTTTCAGTGTTTAGAAATAAAAAATTTCAATAGCTTAATTATTATCACATCAGTGAAGTATTGAAGACAGTATTCAAAATTGATTATCGTTGAAAAACAACCAATCAGCATTTTTCTTTTCTTTTCTTTTTTATGAAATGCACCGCACTGTGTGCCATCCTACTTTTTAGAAGTAGAACCCACACTCAACAGTCTATGACAAACCTTTTTTTTTGTCAAGTGCTGAGTCTCACCTCAAATTTAAACCTGATGCAGTCCACAGCACCCCAAAACGATGCTCACCAAATACCATTGTAGGACACATGGTAGTTAAAATTATGCCCAGTAGTTTAAATTAGAATAGCTACTAAAGTATACAACCTGTTCACATTACAATTTTTAATGTGACAAATTTCATTGTATAACAAACTTGATTCCACATGAGGGTATTCTTAGAATACCCTCATGTGGAATTTCTCTTAATTAATGTGTTTTTAAGGTTTCTTCCTCTTATTTAAATTGATGTTCATCCCTTTAAGAGCCTTGATACACCTCCAGTTTGTTATGAGCAGATGGCAATATCAGTTCATGAGTGCATGTTCTATATGTTGTTACTAAAACTTAAAAAAAATAGTCACAAACATTCAATAAAAAACATTAAATTGCAAAATGCAATACAAAGTATTGTTTATTAATTGGTTACTATAAATTTTTAATTTTTAAATAACTTAAAATTAGACATTTTTAACATTAAATTATATAAACCCAAAAACCCTAAAAGTTTAAAGAACTCACCAAAAAATTTATAATAATAAAAGTAGCACCTGAATTAATGTATCAGCTTTGCCCTACTTGTTTTTTATAAGTCTAGCATGAGCAATTTGTTTTATTTCTTGTGACTTAATACCAGAGCAACTGAAAAGATTGCAGTGCCTACATTTTTAATTAAACACTATCTAGGCTCTTGAAACCTGTTCATTCCAATACAACTGGGTTCACCCTCTAAAACTATGTTCATCCTCCCTAAACCCATGTTGATGCCCCTAAACCCATGTTGATCCCCCTAAACCCATGTTGATCCCCCTAAACCCATGTTGACCCCCCTAAGCCCATGTTGATCCCCCTTAAACCCATGTTGATCCCCCTTAAATCCATGTTCATCTCTCCTAAACCCATGTTCATCCCTCCTAAACCCATGTTCATCCCCCTAAACCCGTCTTCATCCCCTAAACTCTTGTTCATCCCCCTAAACCATTGTTCATCCCCCTAAACCCTTGTTCATCCCCCTAAACCCTTGTTCATCCCCCTTAAACCCATGTTCATCCCCCTTAAACCCATGTTCATCCCCTAAACCCATGTTCATCCCCCTTAAACCCATGTTCATCCCACTAAAACCATGTTCATACCCCCTTAAACCCATGTTCATCCCCTTAAACCCATGTTCATCCCTCCTAAACCCATGTTCATCCCTCTTAAACCCATGTTCATCCCTCTTAAACCCATGTTCATCCCTCCTAAACCCATGTTCATCCCTCCTAAACCCATGTTCATCCCCCTAAACCCATGATCATCTCCCTAAACCCATGATCATCTCCCTAAACCCATGTTCATCCCCCTAAACCCATGTTCATCCCCCATAAAACCATGTTCATCATCCTTAAAAACATTTTCATCCCCCTAAACCCGTGTTCATCCCACTAAACCCGTGTTCATCCCACTAAACCCGTGTTCATCCCTCCTAAACCCGTGTTCATCCCTCCTAAACCCGTGTTCATCTCTCCTAAACTCGTGTTCATCTCTCCTAAACCCGTGTTCATCCCACTAAACCCGTGTTCATCCCTCCTAAACCCGTGTTCATCTCTCCTAAACTCGTGTTCATCCCCCTAAACCCATGTTCATCCCCCTAAACCCTTGTTCATCCCCTAAACCCTTGTTCATCCCCCTAAACCCTTGTTCATCCCCCTTAAACCCATGTTCATCCCCCTAAACTCATGTTCATCCCCCTAAACCCATGTTCATCCCCCTAAACCCATGTTCATCCCCTAAACCCATGTTCATCCCTCCTAAACCCATGTTCATCCCCTAAACCCGTGTTCATCCCCCTAAACCCATGTTCATCCCCCTAAACCCGTGTTCATCTCCCTAAACCCATGTTCATCCCCCCTAAAACCATGTTCATCATCCTTAAAAACATTTTCATCCCCCTAAACCCATGTTCATCCCCCTAAACCCATGTTCATCCCCCTTAAACCCATGTTCATCCCCCTAAACCCACGTTCATCCCCCTAAACTCATGTTCATCCCCCTAAACCCATGTTCATCCCTCCTAAACCCATGTTCATCCCTCCTAAACCCACGTTCATCCCCCTAAACTCATGTTCATTCCCTTAAACCCATGTTCATTCCTCCTAAATGCATGTTCAACCCCTAAACCCATGTTCATCCCCCTAAACCCATGTTCATCCCTCCTAAACCCATGTTCATCCCCCTAAACCCATGTTCATCCCCCTAAACCCATGTTCATCCCTCCTAAACCCATGTTCATCCCTCCTAAACCCATGTTCATCCCTCCTAAACCCATGTTCATCCCCTAAACTCATGTTCATCCCCCTAAATCCATGTTCATTCCTCCTAAATGAATGTTCATCCCCCTAAACCCATGTTCATCCCCTAAACCCGTGTTCATCTCCCTAAACCCATGTTCATCCCCCCTAAAACCATGTTCATCATCATTAAAAACATTTTCATCCCTCCTAAACCCATGTTCATCCCCTAAACCCGTGTTCATCCCCCTAAACCCATGTTCATCCCCCTAAACCCGTGTTCATCTCCCTAAACCCATGTTCATCCCCCCTAAAACCATGTTCATCATCCTTAAAAACATTTTCATCCCCCTAAACCCATGTTCATCCCCCTAAACCCATGTTCATCCCCCTTAAACCCATGTTCATCCCCTAAACCCATGTTCATCCCCCTAAACTCATGTTCATCCCCCTAAACCCATGTTCATCCCTCCTAAACCCATGTTCATCCCTCCTAAACCCATGTTCATCCCTCCTAAACCCATGTTCATCCCCCTAAACTCATGTTCATCCCCCTAAATCCATGTTCATTCCTCCTAAATGCATGTTCATCCCCCTAAACCCATGTTCATCCCCCTAAACCCGTGTTCATCTCCCTAAACCCATGTTCATCCCCCCTAAAACCATGTTCATCATCCTTAAAAACATTTTCATCCCCCTAAACCCATGTTCATCCCCCTAAACCCATGTTCATCCCCCTAAACCCATGTTCATCCCCTAAACTCATGTTCATCCCCCTAAATCCATGTTCATTCCTCCTAAATGAATGTTCATCCCCCTAAACCCATGTTCATCCCCTAAACCCGTGTTCATCTCCCTAAACCCATGTTCATCCCCCCTAAAACCATGTTCATCATCCTTAAAAACATTTTCATCCCCCTAAACCCATGTTCATCCCCCTAAACCCATGTTCATCCCCCTTAAACAAATGTTCATCCCCCTAAACCCATGTTCATCTTCCTAAACCCATGTTCATCCCCTAAACTCATGTTCATCCCCCTAAATCCATGTTCATTCCTCCTAAATGAATGTTCATCCCCCTAAACCCATGTTCATCCCCTAAACCCGTGTTCATCTCCCTAAACCCATGTTCATCCCCCCTAAAACCATGTTCATCATCATTAAAAACATTTTCATCCCTCCTAAACCCATGTTCATCCCCTAAACCCGTGTTCATCCCCCTAAACCCATGTTCATCCCCCTAAACCCGTGTTCATCTCCCTAAACCCATGTTCATCCCCCCTAAAACCATGTTCATCATCCTTAAAAACATTTTCATCCCCCTAAACCCATGTTCATCCCCCTAAACCCATGTTCATCCCCCTTAAACCCATGTTCATCCCCTAAACCCATGTTCATCCCCCTAAACTCATGTTCATCCCCCTAAACCCATGTTCATCCCTCCTAAACCCATGTTCATCCCTCCTAAACCCATGTTCATCCCTCCTAAACCCATGTTCATCCCTCCTAAACCCATGTTCATCCCTCCTAAACCCATGTTCATCCCCCTAAACTCATGTTCATCCCCCTAAATCCATGTTCATTCCTCCTAAATGCATGTTCATCCCCCTAAACCCATGTTCATCCCCCTAAACCCGTGTTCATCTCCCTAAACCCATGTTCATCCCCCCTAAAACCATGTTCATCATCCTTAAAAACATTTTCATCCCCCTAAACCCATGTTCATCCCCCTAAACCCATGTTCATCCCCCTAAACCCATGTTCATCCCCCTTAAACCCATGTTCATCCCCCTAAACCCATGTTCATCTTCCTAAACCCATGTTCATCCCCCTAAACCCATGTTCATCCCCCTAAACCCATGTTCATCCCCCTAAACTCATGTTCATCCCCCTAAACCCATGTTCATCCCTCCTAAACCCATGTTCATCCCTCCTAAACCCATGTTCATCCCCCTAAACTCATGTTCATCCCCCTAAATCCATGTTCATTCCTCCTAAATGCATGTTCATCCCCCTAAACCCATGTTCATCCCCCTAAACCCATGTTCATCCCCCCTAAAACCATGTTCATCATCCTTAAAAACATTTTCATCCCCCTAAACCCATGTTCATCCCCCTAAACCCATGTTCATCCCCCTTAAACCCATGTTCATCCCTCCTAAACCCATGTTCATCCCTCCTAAACCCGTGTTCATCTCCCTAAACCCATGTTCATCCCCCCTAAAACCATGTTCATCATCCTTAAAAACATTTTCATCCCCCTAAACCCATGTTCATCCCCCTAAACTCATGTTCATCCCCCTAAACCCATGTTCATCCCCCTTAAACCCATGTTCATCCCTCCTAAACCCATGTTCATCCCTCCTAAACCCATGTTCATCCCCCTAAACTCATGTTCATCCCCCTAAATCCATGTTCATCCCCCTAAACTCATGTTCATCCCCCTAAACCCATGTTCATCCCTCCTAAACCCATGTTTATCCCTCCTAAACCCATGTTCATCCCCCTAAACTCATGTTCATCATCCTTAAAAACATTTTCATCCCCCTAAACCCATGTTCATCCCCCTAAACCCATGTTCATCCCCCTAAACCCATGTTCATCCCCCTTAAACCCATGTTCATCCCCCTAAACCCATGTTCATCTTCCTAAACCCATGTTCATCCCTCCTAAACCCATGTTCATCCCCCTAAACCCATGTTCATCCCCCTAAACCCGTGTTCATCCCTCCTAAACCCATGTTCATCCCCCCTAAAACCATGTTCATCATCCTTAAAAACATTTTCATCCCCCTAAACCCATGTTCATCCCCCTAAACCCATGTTCATCCCCCTAAACCCATGTTCATCCCCCTTAAACCCATGTTCATCCCTCCTAAACCCATGTTCATCCCTCCTAAACCCATGTTTATCCCCCTAAACTCATGTTCATCCCCCTAAATCCATGTTCATACCCCTAAACTCATGTTCATCCCCCTAAACCCATGTTCATCCCTCCTAAACCCATGTTCATCCCTCCTAAACCCATGTTCATCCCTCCTAAACCCATGTTCATCCCCCTAAACTCATGTTCATCATCCTTAAAAACATTTTCATCCCCCTAAACCCATGTTCATCCCCCTAAACCCATGTTCATCCCCCTAAACCCATGTTCATCCCCCTTAAACCCATGTTCATCCCCCTAAACCCATGTTCATCTTCCTAAACCCATGTTCATCCCTCCTAAACCCATGTTCATCCCCCTAAACCCATGTTCATCCCCCTAAACTCATTATTCATCCCCCTAAACCCATGTTCATCCCTCCTAAACCCATGTTCATCCCTCCTAAACCCATGTTCATCCCCCTAAACTCATGTTCATCCCCCTAAATCCATGTTCATTCCTCTTAAATGCATGTTCATCCCCCTAAACCCATGTTCATCCCTTTAAAGTATGTTCATCCTTTTATTTCTCTTTGTTCATCCCTTTACAATGTGTGTTCATCCATAATATAATGTTCATCTATTTCTATATGCATTCTGTGTCGGGTTTTAGAGTTACCCCAATGTTCATCCCGTTCATTCGTTCATCTTTTTATCCTGACCCCTTGCACGGTTTCTTGCAAAAAAAAAAAACGAGGGTCGGCTAAACGGTCTGTATCATGATACTGACTAATCAGTATCATCATAGAAAGTGCGGCAATTAAAGAATTTTTGCCGCATCAGGCGGCACTGTAAGGGGGAGGCATAAGCAGCGAAATGAAAATACAATTATTTTCGTTATTTTATCTACGCTATTTTAATAGCATGATAAGCATCATCATATTTAATCATGATGACCCCCCCCCCCCCTCGGCGGCATTTTGAAGACTTGCATCATACTGAGAAAATTACGACACGGCCCTCGTTTTCTTTTTCTTTGCAAGAAATTGTGCAAGATTTCACAGCCATATTTGACTTATTTCTTACACGGAATATTGCGACAAAAATAGCCTGTACGATTGCCGTTTAAAGCTTTTCATAGAAAATACATTGTTATCTCAGCTCAAACACTTTCGACTTCATTTTGCAGTCGAAAAGTGTTCCAAAAGTGGTCTGTGTACTGCAACGTACTAAAAAGGAATTAGAGCTTAAATTCCTCAAACGTTTTCAATTTAGAAGAAAAAAATTCAAAAGTGTTTTACAAACTAGAAAACTAACTTGAATCAGTTATGGCGCGGTGTTATACGCTTTTCTAGTAAATAACCATCAACTTCGTTGATGTCAATATGAAAAAAAAAAAGAACCATTCCCTTTATCTGGCCTGCAGACACGGTCTTTAACAAACAAAGTCTCAGTCTTCTACAGACAAAGTCTCAAACATGATATTTGGTTTGTGGAAGACCGTGTCTTCAGAGGGATGAACAGAAGTTATCTCCGATTATGACGACCGGCAACTTCTAATTGGTTTGTTGTGTGGTTCCGACGTTGACAAGGGCGGAGCATGTGACGTCAGACTACATAACCAACCAATTAGAAGTTGCCGGTCGTCATAAAAAGGGCGGAGCCAACTTCTGTTCATCCCGTTTTCTAATTGCCTGTTTTATCCTCTTGATCAAAAAATAAAACTAGCAACAAACAATGTTCAACAACAACAACAACAACAAAAATGGTGACAAATGCAAAGATAAAAATTCTTGACATTTTAGCTGAAAATGTATTGCCCTACTTTGTAATTTTAGAAGTTTTAAACAAATGATCCGAGAAAATATTTGTAAAATAAAATTCTCAGTTTTCGGAATAATTATTGCTTTTATCTTATTTTATTTGTTCTCATTTTTCATTTTAATCATCTAAACAAAGACAAGCAGGTATTTAAATCATGCTAAAATCAGAAATAACTATTTACTTAACCCGTGTTTTTGTAATTTGTAATATATATTTTTCCTCATATTTAATGATATACTTTTAATTTTTTATCTAAACATTTTTTTTTTAAAAAATGGATAAGTATTTTTACGCCTCAAAATTATTTTATGACACAATAATAAGAGATAGTCGACACAATTAAAATTATCAATCATAAATATTTATAGAAAAAAATGACTAAATATCTACTTTCAAGGTTAATTTTTATCATTTTCGGATTTATTTTGAGAAATTTTATTTCATTTTTTTATTATTATTATCAAGGTGGAATTTCGCACCGAAGAAATAGCAAAAATAATGTTTCTAGCAAAATGTTAACACATTTTACTAATTATGCAAAATAATAAAGAAATGTCTCATTTTTTTTATTATTTTGCATAATTAATAAAATTATTTTAAGATATTTATGGAAAAAAATGTGTATATTTCAACATACAGTATTTATACCTGCATTGTATAATGTATATGCAAATTTTTCTATTTACCTAGTACACTCTCTGATAATTTAAATGCATTTAAATAATAAAGGTGTTCTACAGAACCCTCTGTGAAGGGCAAATAAACAACATGTCGAATTCATTTTATTCAGTTAATACTTAAATATAAATACAGGGTTTCCAACGTTCCTGGACAGAGAAAAGTTCAAAATTTGAATAGTCCGGTTGGAAGTTCCAGAAGTCCTGAATAACATCATTCCAGGACGTTGGATTGGAAGAGGAGGAGCAGAAGATCAACTTCTTCGCCGGTGGCCTCCCAGGTCACCAGACCTTACTCCCTGTGATTTTTATCTGTGGGGTTACGTAAAAGAACATGTTTTTGTCCCCTCCTATGAGACAGATTGAAGACAGATCTGCGACATAGAATTGTTGAAGCTATGAATTCGATAACTAGAGACCAGCTGATTCGTGTGGGGCAAGAAATGAGCCACCGTTTTGATATTTGTCGTGTAACACATGGTGCTCATATTGAGTGCATAAAAAATTTGAACTTTTCTCTGTCCAGGAACATTGGAATTATATTTCTATAAATGGTTGAAATATGCTCCTTCTTTTTGAATAACCCTGTATATAAACTATGGACAAAATATTGATTTAGTATTTCAATTTAAAATATTAATAATAAAAGTCAATTTTTATTTGGTTTATGTCCTTAACTGGATTCTGTATAATTCACCTAAACACATTTAATTTGAATTCATTTAACTCATGTGTGTGTACAAAGTATATCGGCCAATTGTTAACCAATCCTGTTTAATTCAACCTATAATAAAAACTTCAAATAAAAACTTCATTAAACCCAACATTAATTTTTTTTTGGAAACCCTGGAAACCCTAGTACAAGGTATAACAGACTGTCAAATTTATTTGTCTATCAACTGATAAATCTGCATAACCTACTTACGATTACTAGTATTCTTTAAAAAAACGTTTGAATATATAGCCTATATGCTAATTTCAAAAGACAATTAGAAAAGAACAAAAATAGATCGCCTAATTAGCATGTAGACAGGCTATTTTCGAACTTTTTTTTTTTTAAAAAAAAACTAGATTTTTGCAAATGTATCAGTGGAGTCCAGACAGTATAATGGAGTGCTTATTGCACTTGAAATTACGTTTCCAAAAAAAAAAAAAAAATAACTCTGCGCAAAGCAAATTAAATTTTAAGGTGGCTGAATAGATATTTATTTTGTTTTTGTCCTCTCGGATAGCTATTATTATTGTTCTATAGGAAGTCTCTTCTCGCCAAACCAGCAGTTTTGAGAAAAATTTCTATTTTTCAAGGGAACGTTTTTCATGAGAAACATTCCAAAAAAAAATTCGAAGTGTGTTAGAAACTAGAATAGTTGTTGATAATGTTAAGAGGCTACACATCGCAAAATTACTTTGAAAAATCTCCACAAAGAGCGCCAGATCGTTTTTCTATTGAGCCCATAGACCCGATGTTAAAGAAAAAAACGTCAATTTTTAAAATACACACAGTCGCGGCGGCAATATGTTTATTTTTCATATTTAAAGTTGTCCAATTTTGATGGTTCAAAGTGCAATGTGCACCTTAATTATATGCTGATCGAGTGATAGAATGATACAAACAAATTGGTAAGTGCGGTTTTATTTTTAAAAAGTATTTCAAAATCGCGAATTTCTTAAACTCCATTGAGTACGCCCAAATAAAAAAACATCCATTAAAATGTTGATAAAAAATACCTAAAAATAATTTTAAAAAAACCACAAGTAAACCACAGTGAAGCCAACACGTGCTGTTTTTTCCGGCTTTTTAAAATTATTTTATGTATTTTTGTGCGTACTCAATGGAGTTTAACAATAGAGTTAGAAATTCGCTATTTTGAAATAGTTTTTAAAAATATAACTCCACTTACCAATTTTTTTTTATCAATCTATCACTCGATCAGCATATATTTAAGGTGCACATTGCACTTTGAAAACTTAATATTGGACAACTTTAAATATGAAAAATAAACATATTGCCACCGCGACTTTGTATTTTAAAAATTAAATTTTTTTCTTTAACATCGGGTCTATGGGCTCAATAGAAAAAAATGATACGAGCGCGCTTTGTGAAGATTTTTCGAAGTAGTTTTGCAATGTAGCCTCTTTAAAAGTTTTTTTTTTATAAGTTTTATCTTTTAAAATAAACTTTTTATGACAGTGAAAAAAGGCCGAAAATAGTTTTTCATCAAAAGGCAATAGAAAATCTTTTATTAAATCTTAATTTATTTTTCTTAATTAATAAAATAAATAAGTTTTTTCATTGTCAGTCTCTCCCACCCTCCTACCCCACACGTACTTTGAGGTTTGTTTTGCGACACATTATAAAATCCACACATATTTGGATCAACTTCTCAAACTAAAAAAAAAATTAGCATTAATCTCTTTTTTGGGGGTTAATTTTAGTGAAAATCCAGACTTTTCAATAGTTTTTTTTTTGTTGTAAACTTTCGGGAAATCTAGTTTTTAAAATATTAATATAAAAATATTAAATGCAATTTTCTGATTGGTGCACTGAAAGAATTTACTTACAAGGAAACTGTCTCATTTCCAACTCTCAAGTGTTTCCATACCGTTCAATCTTTGCTTACATACCATAACCACAGAATAAACAAAAGAAAAAACACAAATAAATCTGGGTTAACTTAAAAAAAGGTGCTACGAGAACTCTCTCGTAATCAATATCAAAGTAGGGCTCGGATCTTCATGCAATATCAAAGCAAATGTTTCTCAATTTGTGGCCCAAGAACCAATTGTGAAGTCATCATCATCATCTTCAGAGCAACTGAAGTTAGGCGTACACTTTTTCTAATCAAAAAGGCTGGTTAGAGGCTATGTGTATGGTAGAGGTGGCAACGGGTAGAACCAAAGCATTTCTATTCGGATCGCAATTTTTGGAAACCGGTTTTGATCAGTTCGTCGATCTTGACGAACCGGTTCCAAATATGTATTAGCAGATTTGTTCAGTTAGCGGTGGCAAAGTGTAGAACCGAACCGAATCTACTCTGTTAGGAACCAGTTATTATAAGTTCCGACCTATACTGGCGAACTGGTCTATCAGTTCCGGTAATTGGCGAACTAGTTCTATCAGTTTGAATAATTGGCGAACCCAACTGATTGACTGATTGTAACCAGACAATTTAGAGATGTTAATGGTTCGGAACAAGCAGAACCGCTACTGGTTCCGAACCATTGACATGTCTAGTTACAATCAATTGTCAACTAGAGTTCTAGCCTCTAACAAGTGCTTTGATGAAAAAAAAAAAACTAGAGGTGGGACGAATCCTAGATTTTCTCGAATCCGAATCATAAAATGTTCTCGAATCCGAATCCCAAAGATTCGCGGGATTCGAGGATTCGAATGACCCATCCCTAGAAAAAAAATAATTGTTGGTTGATCTAAAGGGAATTGTTACTTCACAATTGGCTCTCGGGCCACTGATTGAGAAACATTTATCTGATATTGCATACAAATCCGAGCACTAATTATCAGTTTTTTAAAAAAAAAAAAGAACCCCAGTGACATCAAAGCATCACTGTCACATTTCGACATCAATAATAAATGTATCAATGGAACAAGTTCTTAGTAATTCCCTTTTGACAGAACCAACAAATATTCAATGACTCCTATACTTCAGACGACACAGATACCGCTTATCTCTCGCAAATGTTACCATTCTTGCGTCAACAAAACCGACATTTCCAAATAAACATGCCACTCAATTCGTTTGTTATCAAAGAAACAACTTCTATAAAAACATCTCTCTCTTTGCTCCAATCTCATAACTTCGTAAACATAAAACACCTACAAGAAAAAACAAACAAACAAACAAGTCATAATGCTGTCGAAAACATTTCATTTATATTTCTTCGTACTTACGACATTGTCCATCGTAGGACTGTGCCTAAGTTTGGCACCGCCGTGCAACACGACAGCCTGCAATAAAGCAGGTTGCCTCTGTTGCGGCGCGGTACCTCCGAACAGTTGGAAGTCGACAGATGTTCCTCAAATGGTTCTTCTTACCATTGCCGGTTCAATGAACGTGGCCACCTATAGCATATACAAGACTGTATTGGATGGTCTGGTTAATCCAAACAACTCTCCAGCCGGAGCCACATTTTTTGTTCAGCACGAATATACAGACTACAGCACGGTGGCCAGTGTTTATAACGATGGTCACGACCTCGGCGTTGTGTCGATAACGTAAGTACGAGCTTATCATGCACAAGGATATGAATCATATGGCAATAAATTAACAAAATAATAACCTGTTTAAGGTGGCTTTATAATTATTTACTTTGTTTTTTGTCCTCTCAGATGGTGCGCCTGCTGTGAAGCTATTATGTTCTATAGGGGTGTGGGACATTGGCCCTAAAGACACTTGTCCTAAAGCCATTTGCCCTATGGACACTTGTCCTAAAAATATTTGTCCTAAAGGGACATATGCCCTAATCAGTAGAGTAAATCTACGTCATTTGGCGTTTTTTGCGCGCCTGCGGCATGCAGAACCTTATGCTCCACCAAAAGACACTAAACCTTATAAAAAGAGAGAAGAAAAAATTATTTTAGGATAATTGGTTGTAGGGCAAATGTCCTTTTAGGGCAAATGGCCTTTTAGGACAAATGGTTGTAGGGCAAATGTCCCTTTAGGGCAAATGGCTTTAGGGCAATTGTCTGTAGGGCAAATGTCTATATCCCGTTCTATAGGAGGTTTCCTTGCCCATGACCTCGATTTTGAGAAAATGTATATTTTTCAAGTGAACATTATTCATGAGAAAAATTACGAAAAAATTCAAACTGTTTTAGAAACTAGAATAGTTGGTGATAATGCTAAAAGTGTTTTCATGATGAAATATTTCAAAATAAACTTTTTAGGCTATTTTGAAACAAGGTGAAAATAGTTCTTCATGAAATGTCAATGGAAAAACCAAAAAAAAAAATGAGTCATTTTCAAACCGCTATAAAATGTTTATTTTATAAGATGTCGCTACGAAAAAACTTTTAGAGTAATCTTTTACCATTCTAGTTTTTAAAACAACTTGATTTTTTTCATTATGTTGTTTTAAAAAAAAAACGTTTACTTGACATTTTTGTGTCCAAATTTTACTAAAAATATCTATGGAGCATCGAATTAGCCGCTGCAGTGGCACCCGCAAGAGAAAAACCATATACCCTTCTAGTTTCTAAACCACATTCAAGTTTCTCTTAATTTTGCGCCATAAAAACAAAATAATCAAGAGTTCGAGAGGCGTGTTTACACTTTAAAACCACCGCAAACGGGTTTCTACCGTACAAAAATAAAGAAACCAGCTTATTTGCATAAAATTTGCAAAATATGATTTCATCGTTTAATAATTAATCAATGATTAACTTTTTCGAAGCGGAGTTCCCGTCTCGGATCCGAACGATTACAATACAACGTACAAAGACATCATTGGAATGAGAGATTACCTTGAAAAATACGGTGTCGTTCCCGTGTCAGACATACAGGGCTACAGAGCACCGTGGTTCACCTTCGGAGGTGACGTCACCTTACAAGTTCTCAACGACGGAAAGCTAAGCTACGACAGCTCGATGTTCAACCGAGATTACTTAAATCCCATCTGGCTTTACAGCTTGGACTACTCGTCCAGCACCTGTCCCTCAATCTCTTTTCAGCCGAGTAAAAGTTTACCCGGAATCTGGGAATTCCCTCTAACCGACTTCATCGACGGCAACAATCACATTTGCCTGGCTCTAGATGGCTGCATCTACAATAACACCATTCAAAATGCAAACGATCTTCTTACGACAAACTACAACTTCCATAAGAGTAATTCCGCTCCGTTCACGATCGGCGTCACGGCCGGTTGGTTGTCGACCGAAGACAACGGAAAGCAACTCCAGTCTTTCTTACAGAACCTGCTCAAGTTGGGTAACGTCTATTTGGTGACACTGAATCAAGCTCAAAGCTGGCTTGAACAGCCAACACAACTAAAGGATATCAAGACTTTTAAACCGTGGCTCAGCAACTCGAGAACTCCGATCGATTGCAATGTGGTCACTCGCTGTCAATGTATTCTCGACGACGGATCGGCGAGGCAATTCAACTTCTGTGGCGCTTCGTCCTGTCCAACAGGATATCCGTGGATTGGTGGAACCTATAAAGGAACTTGCAAACAGTTTTAAAGTTGAAATCCTCATTCGTAATTAATACTTATCGACAGATTGAACAGAAATTGGAAAATTCTACATGCATTGTTTAATTATTTAATAATAAATTAATTACTGTAACTCAATTATTTCTTTCAAGTAATTAGTAATTCTTAACATTACCATTTTTTAAACTTTGTAATTCCGATTAATTAAGATGATTTTATAAGAAAAGCTAAATTTTTCGATCTCTTTAATTATTTTGTGTTTCAGGTGCAAAATGACAAGAAACTGGAATGTGTTTTTTAGAAACTAGAAGAGTAGCTTTCAATCACTTAAGGGTATTTTCATATTGATTATCTTTCAAAAAAAACTTTTCATAGATAAAAATTAAAAAATGCCACTGACTTAAAACCAAGTTGGGCCATTTTCAAACTGACATAAAAAGTTTATTTTCAAAAATATATCAAAAATGAAAATACCATTAAGTGCTTGAGTTACCCTTCTAGTTTCGAAAAAAAGATTCAAGTTTTTCTTCATTTTACACCCGAAAGACAGAATAATCAAGAGTTCGAGAGGCGTTTATACTTTAAGATCACCTTAACTTTTCTAGTGAAAAATGCAATAAGGGATTAGCAAGTTTTTTTTTTTAATTACTTTTGTTCCTTTATGTTTAACTATTTTCTTTGTTATCAAACTACTCGCATTAACTATTCCTAATTATTGTTAAAAAAAATACTGATGTGCGTTTCGGCGTCACTTTCTGCCAATTGTCGTTTTTGAAATTTTTCATTTTTGATTACAGTCGGTCACACTTTTTTTTTCCTCTATCTGATTTCTAAGTAGAAGGTAATTGAAATTGCTTTGAGAAAATGAGTACTTTTTAAATTTAGTAATTGTAATTAATTAGTTTTTTTTCACTGATGTCATTAGTAATTGTATTTAATTACTTTGAAAAGTACTTCCTCTCTCAACGTTTAAAAATTGTATTTTGATATTTTTTATTTAAAAGTTATTTACTTCAATTTTATTCATTTTGCTTTATTTAAATTTTTAATAAAGGTTTCCTTTTAATTCACATTTGAAATTCTTTTTTGTAATCTGAAGAACTTATAAAAGTAATTTAGGCCAATAAATCAAAATCATTTGCACATTGCCAGGACAGTCCCTAGAGTATGCGAGGCCTGAGGCAGCAAGCTATGAGTGGAACCCAATGTAAAAAAATTATATTTTGGAGTTGATTGCCTACCAATGCAGTACTGTAAATACATATGTATTAAAATATTAGGCATGGGATATTCGAATCTTCGAATCTCGCGATTCTTGAAAAATATTCGAGATTTGAAAACTCGAATCGTCACGCTTAAAAAAATGTTAAAAACTTTGGTAAAATTAGTTTTAACTCCATTGACGTCCAATAGAAGCGTTTCACTAACAAAAAAAAAACCCGGCGTGGTATCCGGATCACCAATATCACCTTGTGGCCTGACCCTGTGTGCCACACTGTGTTTTTTATTATTAATAATTTAATATTTAATAATATTTCATTTATTTGTATCTTCTTAATGAATAATATAGGATTTCTTATATTTGAAGGATTTGAGAGATTCGAGGAATTCGAGAACGTTTTCGGAATCAGATTCGAGAAAATTAGGGATTCCTCCCACCTCTAATCAGGGTGGCAGTGATTTAAATCATGATTTAAATCAAATGATTTTTTAAAAAAGATATTCACATTTATTTAAACATTTAAATTATACAAAAAAAAAACAGTTCCCGGCATTTTTCTCTATGTTTCTGAAATAAAGTCCGGTGGTAGTCCTTTCATTATTGCAATATTTTTTTGGAAGATATACTTGAGGAGTTTTTTTGAAGATATACTTGAGGAAGTTTCCCCAATTGACTGGTGGAAAAATCATTAAAGAGATACATATAAATAGTAATAGTAATCTACACTGTATTTAAGAGCCTCAGAGGTAAACTGTGTTAAGTCACGAAACCTAAATTTTACAGTGGAGTCGTTTGAAAGTTTTTCTCTTCATTGATTTAATAGGACTTAACATGGTATACCATCATCTAGCGGCCGATGTGTAAAACCGTGGACTTAACACTGTTACTGCTTATCAGCAGTAAGCTGTTTAAAAAACATGAATTTTACATCTTATGAAGATGTAAAAATCTTGTTTTTTTTTTAAAAAAAAAAGTGACTTAACCCAGTTTTCCTCTTGAGGTACTGGTTTGCTTTGGGAACTGAAAAAGCTGCAAAAGCTTGTGTTTATATGTTCAGAATGTTAAATTAAAGTGCTTGAAACTTATTATTTTCAAATTTGAATGTTTATTAACATTTTTTTTTCTTATTTTGCAATTATTTTACTAACAACTTAATAATTAACAATGTTATTATTACTCATTTTTGCAAACATCATCATAAATTTTTTTTAATATTTCATATAAATGAAAAAAAAAAAAATCAAAAAAATCTGATTTAAATCAAATAAATCGATTTATTTGATTTTTTTAAAAAAAATCAAAAAAATCAGCCACCCTGCCTCTAATTAAAATATTGCAAAAACGAAATTAAATGGGTTATTGAAACAAAAATGTAAATCAGCTCAAAATACTAATATTTCTACTATAAAATCAACAAGTAAAGTTTTATTTATTTAATTAAAGAATATCTGAAACTGAAAAAAAGATGTTAATAATTAAAATACTTTAGTATGCTAACTGACTGTCAAAAATAAATAAGCGTTTCTTAAAAAATGTCCACAAATTCAAAAATCAATAAAAACATTTTTAATAATTAATAAATCTAAATCAGTTCGTTTTACTACGGTGAAATAAACGAAACAATGACAGTTGAACAATTATTCAGAATAATTGTTCAACTGTCACTGTTTCATTTATTTCACAGTAGTAAAAAAAAAATGTTTAGTCAGCATCAGGGGGCCCCTGAAAGCGCGGGCCTCGCTCACCCTAAGGCCGGCCCTGCATATTGCTTGTTTGCCTTCTAAAATAATCTCCAAATGAAAGGCCTGATTCTAACCATGATGTTAATGCTGGTTAAAATAAATTCGATCACTACTACGCATGTTCCTTGTTCACGTGCAGCAAATGAAGACAGACAATTAGAAATCGGGACAAACAGAAGTTGGCTCTGCCCTTTTTATGACGACCGGCAACTTCTAATTGGTTGGTTATGTAGACTGACGTCATATGCTCCGCCCTTTTCAACGTAGAACCACACAACACACCAGTAAGAAGTTGCCGGTCGTCATAAAAAGGGCAGAGCCAACTTCTGTTTGTCCCGATTTCTAATTGCCTGTCAATTGAAGTAGATCAGTGGCCTCCAAAGTGAGGTGCACAAGATGGTACACGAGAGTGTGCGAGATCCATAATCAATTGATGTTTATTCAATTTTGTTTGCTAATTGTGCGAGTAAATTACGAGAAAACAGCAAAACAACTTACCGATGAAGTGGATTTTCCGTTTCTCGTCTGTCCCAGAAAAGTGCACACTTCACCAGAAAATGGCAGTTGTCATTTAATCTGGGGTGCATTGCGTGCATTTGAAAAATGACTCTGTAAAGGTGATTCCAGACTCTGGACCCACCCTTACAGAGTCATTTTTCTAATTCAAACCCCAAAAATGTGAAAATGGAATTTAAATCACTTGATGACGTCAGTTTTTAATTATTATTAAATCATAAATTTAAATCAATGATTTTACAACTGAAACAAGTTAAATGAAAAATAAAAATTGAATTGATTTAAATCAATTTGATTTAAACCAATCCATTTTTACGATTCAAACCAGTAGGGCTAAAAATCAAATTAAATAAAATTAGAAAAACAACTTGTCTTTTAACATTGTCAAATTCAATAAAATGAATTATACAAAACT
Organism: Brachycybe producta; assembly: GCA_036925085.1. Classification (NCBI taxonomy): domain Eukaryota; kingdom Metazoa; phylum Arthropoda; class Diplopoda; order Playtdesmida; family Andrognathidae; genus Brachycybe; species Brachycybe producta. The sequence continues at coordinate 4,226,516 of JAUPFP010000003.1, forward strand.
TTATTGTTTGTTTTAAAGCATAATTAAAATATAAACAGAAAAAATACTACTACTTCTTCGATATTTCATCTCGAAAACTTGCTTTGCTTACTATTAAATCACATTTTGTTTTTATCTTGTTTCGATGCGTTCGAATGCCAGGAGCGGGATGGGAATGGAATACACCTTTGAACTACTTCCGTAGACCAACGGCTCTCTCGTTTTTTTTTTTTTGGAGGGGGGCTCGCAACCTGGTTCGACACACACACGCTCTTAAGGCACACCACCAGCTCAATCGTATTTCCTTCACTTTTTATACTTTACAATACACGAAACACAAAAATATTTATTTTACATGATAATGAAAGCAACATCGAGAAGCTGCTCATCTTTTTTTTTATAGATCACAAAACGCTTTTTTTTTCTTTAAAAAAATTCTCTATTATTTCCCCCACATCACTTCAAATCACCTTCAACTCACTTGCATCTTTTGAAAGTTCCTGACAAGATCAAGAACTTTGGACGTGCGACCAACGGACGGCTTCGTATTTGCCTAGAACAAAAATAAATAAATAAAAATTGTTATTTTAATTTAAAAGCACTTCAGGATTCAATAGGGAATGAAAAAGACAAAAATTACAACTTTTTTTGTTGAGAAGTCGCAGCAACACATAAGCGCTTGTAACTACTTAACACTAAGTAAAGATTGTGATATGTGCAGTGTTGGGGGAGTATTTTAAACTAGTGGGGTAACTCGTCATAAATGACGGGAGCGAAATTCACAGGCAATTGTGCCTAGCATTAGAATTTCTTTTCCTCCGCCCTTTTATAACGTCAGACCAAGTAACAAACCGAATTAGAAATTGATGACGTTCATAAAAGGGCGGAGCAAAATAAATTCTAATGCTAGGCACAATTGCATGTGATAAACTGTAGTTTAATTTTGCTATTATCCCCCCTCCCCTTTTTTATATTTGAAAGAGAAAATGAGTTTTTCATTTTCTCCCTCCCCCTTTTTTCCCCTCCACGTTTCTCTCTCTCTCCCCCCCATCTACACTTTCCAACCTTCTCCCCCTCTCCAATTTAATATCATGGGGTTCTTGGATGGGGAGTGTGCAACATATAGTTAACCTTGAGAAAAAAAAGCGGTTCATTTATTCATTTAAATTTAAGTTTATATAAATTCCTACGTGCTTTAAATTAACAGCGTTAGATCAGGAAACACAGATAGACGGGGCTTAATATATATATAATACTTCATTTGTATTTAATATTTGTATTTGAAATACATCCATTAAATAATGTATTTTGTATTTTGAAAATACTTTTTATTTATAGTATTTTGATTACTACAAAAATACTATTTAAAAAAATTGTTCCTTTAAAAAGATTATTTGTTTTTTTTTTACTTTGGAAAAACTTTGACAAAGTTAAGTTGGCATGCCTTTGTTACATTGATGAAAAACGAATTGGCACCAGTTTCCATAAAAATACAGTGAAACCTTGGATTGCGAGTAATGTTGTTTGCGAGTGTTTTGCAAGACGAGCACATCTTTTTTTAATAAAGTTTAACTTGATAAACGAGCGTGGTCTTGCAATACGAGTAGTACGTATGTATACGCTTTGTGAAACGTAACGTGATCGTAAACGTAAACGTAACGTGATCGTAAACGTAAACGTAACGTGATCGTAAACGTAAACGTAACGTGATCACAACTAAACCTTTGGTTCGCTTTGATATAGGTGTCCTTTGGATTACAAACACGTTTCTGGAACGAATTATGCTCGCAATCCAAAGTTTATCTGTAAGTAAAAAAAAAATTAGTTCCGATAATTGACGGTTCAGATAACCAACGTTCCGATAATCAACGCTCTACTGTAACTGAATTTTAGCTGTTCTTTTCCTAGTCATTTTGTCATTGCGCCATACTTCGCTCTTGACAAGTTAGACAGATAGCTTTTGAAAATATATGTCTTCTTCGATAAGTTCTTCTTGTGCGAAGTTAATTTCATGACGTTTCGAATTGCCGTTTGGTTGATACAGCCATTTGAGTAACTTGGGAATCGCAAAACTGACCATGTCTCAAGGTCACGTGAAACTGTTCCGAGTGACTAAGCACTTAATAATGACATTATTTAGATTAGGCTTGTTATTTCCGGCATTTTGAACATTTGACAATGGGCAGATGAGCAACATACTACCTTTTGGAATTGAACACCTTACCTCAATAATGAGTGGAGCAGTAGTACGACGGTCGCTTTTCAACGAAACGTCCTGATTCTTCGTCGACGAAGCATCGCAAGGCTTCTGACGAATTGCAACACCCGATGACGAAAAATTCTCTGCGTCTTCCGAAACTGGAGTCTTCGGCTCGTCACCACCGACACCTTCTGTTGCCAAAGGTGTGCGGACAGTGTCAGGAGTGACCGTGCCCTTCGTTGAGACGGTCTGCCCTTGTACCGTGCTCCCTCTCGAGACACCAAACGACCTCTGACCGAACAATTTTGCACTCTCGCTCGTATTGCTTCCTCTCCTCGACGAAGTTGACTCTTGATTATTGCTAGAAAGCGTTTCGGCCGTCCAATCAACACGACCACCATCTAGTTCTTGCGGTTCCTTCGATCGTACCGTGTTGCCACTTTCGATAATAGAAGTACTTGTAGGTGGTAAACTTGGAGTCGATTCGTTGTTTTGAAAGCTATTCGTTCTACATTTAGAACCCGGTTCCAGATTTTCGTTGTAGTCGAGCACGGGTTTTGTCTGGTCTTCCCGTTTAGCGAACGGTACAAATACGGACCCGACAGAACTCAATTTCCGCACAACCGAAGTAACTGATGTCTTTTGAGGTGTTTTGTCTTCGACACCATCGACATCTTGCGATTTCGATAATCTAGAGGCACTAAGCGATATGTAAACCTGTCTGTCAGAAAACGAAGATCCACGGGTCCGTTCGACAGTCGTCTTTGTCGGCTCCATTACTGTTGTGGCCACCACAGATGACAGTTCTGTTACGGGCGAATCAGGTTTCTCAATTGCAGGCGTTTTCTCCGTTTCGTCTTTGACGGTATCGAAATTCGATTGACCATCTTCTTCGTTTTCCTTTTGCGTAACAACCGGTACATCAGAATCTTTCAACTTCAGCGACCGCCGATGGAACACCTTAACGTAGTAAAATAAATAGACATACACAGTTTAAAACAAAACTTTACAAAATCAATGTAAACTCCCTTTCAGCATTCAATTTTTGTTCTAGTTTTGACAGCGATTCCCAAAGGAGGTGTCGTGGCACACTACGGTGACCTACCCAAAAGGGGTTGGGACCCATAATTATGCATTTTATGCGCAATGTTGCTTCTAATAAACGCCCATCCACACCAAGCTGATAAAACACAAAACAACACAGAAACTCAAGTGTTTCGAGACAAATTGGCAACAATTCTAAAACATTTCTGCGACCTTTCTGTTTTGTTCGTGTTTTGTCTGCAATTTCAAACAAATTATTCCATGTCCCGCCGCAAATCGGTAAACATCAAAAGGTTTCTGCTTTGTCTCGGTAATACGCAACATTTTCTTCAACTCATGTCTGTGCAGTGTGTGGACAGTTAGTATAAAAACAACAACATAACAGTTGCGTAGTTTATGCAGGACAATACTCAAAACAAATCTGTGACACAACACAAACAAATTGGGTTTTGTTTTTGTTTCTATAGTTGTCCACATAGACGTGTACAATAGTCTTATTAGTGTTGCTTTGAAGTGTTTTACTTCACTGTTCTGTTGTTGTTTTAATACTAACCGTTGCAAGAATGTTGCGTAGTATACCGAGACAAAACAAAAACCTTCTGATGTTTACAGGACATGAGCCGGCCGACACAGAATTGTTTGTCAAATTGCAGACAAAACAAAAAAAGAAACATAAAAGTCGAAGAAATGTTTTATAATTGTCGCCAATTCGTCGTGAAACAATGAGTTTCTGTTTTTTTGTCAGCTTCATGTGGATCAGCCTTAATATTTACATTCATTTTACTATTTACCAACTCCGAAACTAAACATTAAATTAGCAAACCTTAAAAAGCTCCGGTTCTTCTGTTTTGTTTCCCATCTGACGTTGACGTGGTCGTCTAAGTGGAACCGACCGCACGATTGCGCCAGATTCCGTCTCAACTACCGGAGCAGGAGATTTCTCCTTCAGCTTTTCGACCTCATCACGAATTGGAGATGTTGCAAGCTGTTCCGGGAGCGAGACCGGTAACTCCGAGTCAGATTGCGAGGCCACTTTCGGTTTCTGCGGCTTTTTTTCCCACGATACATCTAATCTTACGACATCGGTCGTACTCTCCTCGTAACTAAATCCATCATCATGTCCAAGCCGCGCGTAAGGCCGTATTTCGATCGATGAAGGTCGTTTGAGTTCAATCGGAAGTTTCCTTTCCGGCGTTTTACAACATTCATCGATCGACGTCGACTGTATCGTAGGTTGTGCCATAGCCTCGGTTGCTAGTGAATCATTACAAAACGAGACATCGCTGTTCAATTCATCTATTGACAGCGGCTCCGTGACGGATTCATCCGAATGTTGTCGAGCCACATTCAGTAACGGAGCGTCTTTGGCCGATCCGAGAGAAAATCTCAAGGGCCTGACGGCAACATAAGGTGTGACCGGTTCTGGAAGAGATCGGCTGTAATGGTAGAGTTCAAGCTCGTCGATGTCTTCTTTAGTCAACTGATGCTGAACCGACATCCTCTTTGGATCGCTGATACTTGCACGAAGTTGCGATCCACTTTCGAAGTTTGGACTCAAGTCCAACGAAGAATCCATAGAATCATTCAGGCTTTCAAACGGTTCTTCTTCTTGTGTCCCTTCTTCGGAATCTTTTGTTTCGTGTCGAAAAAATGACGAAGTCTCTTCTTTGTTCGCCGTAACTTGAAATGAATAACGATGAATCGATTCTTCTCTGTTTGACTTTCTTTCATCCTGAGTTACGATGGACAAATGCTGCGTCTTCTCTTTCTGCACTTGACGACGGTAATTCGGTTCGCAGATGTCTGAAGTTGATTGTTTACACGATGCGACGATATCTTCCTCGACCTCTCCACGAGATGGAAACGAACGACTGTCTTTTTGAGTCTCGGCTCTTCCAAAAGAAGCCGTAGACAAAGAAGGACGAAATGGAACATATTGCGGCACGGAATCTTGCACTACTGATATAAAAACACGATTGCTGTGTTTCTCGTTGTAGATAACCGAAGTCGAATCCTTCTCAGGAGACGACCTACTGTTTGTGGAAAAACTCTGAACTTTCGGTTGTTGTTGTTGTTGCTGCTCGAGAGAACCATTATCGTCTCTCTTCGCCTCATCCGATTTCTTTTTACGACCACTAAGACGAGAACCAAAAAGTTTGCTAAGGAAAGGCTCATCTTCGCCGTCTCTTTTGCTAGCAGCAACGTTCGCTTCTGAAATAGGCTCGGACACTTCGGCCACATCCTTCTTAGACCGCATGCCAAAACCGAAACACGAAGTCGTCGTAGTCTCCGAATCTTCGAGAGTTCGAGAACGAACTCTCGGTGCCGTCACAACCGATGGCTCCGGATTGCGAGACTCGCTATCGACGCCGTCGTTCTTAGACATTCTCTGTCCGTATCTTGCAATTTCATGCTTCAGTTTTCTCTCGGCAGCATGAGATTTATTGTTATTGTTAACAACCGAATCACCTTCAAAATCAGTCTTATGTTTAGGACTGCCTTCGTCAGCTGCTGCCACCCCTGCCGCTACCGGTGGTGGTTCTTCAAGAACTGCTTTACTCAGAGCAGAGAAGTGCCTCTGTTTTGGACTAGACGGCACTTTGTAACTGTGAGAAACTTCCTCTACGTCTTCAGGAGTCGTAGGAAGGCTACTTCCTGTCGTAACCTAGAATAGACAAGGAATCGTTAGAAAACACAGCCGGGTCACAACTATAGGGTCAACTGATTTGCAAGGTTATCGTGAGAAAACGTTTATTCGGCTTAGGCCGTTGGCACGCGGAAAGCTTTTTAATGGCCAGGCTTTTCGCTAAAACCGACCACTTTGAGTCGCCTGCGGTAGTTGGAAGGTGATTCTAAACTATGAGTGAACTGCATAAACGTGGGTAACAGGACAAAATGGACTTTGAATCGCTTTTGTTATTGTTTCATTGCATTAAGAATTGAACGAAATCAAAGAAACACGATAAGATTTATAAAAAGGGATTCAATTCTATTAAAATTGTTAAAAGTGACAGATGACCAACTATGTCATGAATTGCATTTTTAATATAAATAAATGAAAATTTGGAAATGTATTTTTCTTCAAAAATGATTTGATTTCCAAGCGTTTTTATATAAACACAACCCGGGGAAAACTTTAAAAGTGGTTCTACGCTTGCCTGGTGTAGCCTCCTATGTCTCGGAACAGCGTGGTTCTTCCTAGGTTTAACAGCTATACGATGATGAGCTGCTCTATGATTCAGTAACATCGTCGGACCCAAATCGAGGTCGGGATCTAATGATAAAAAAAATAACGACAAAAACCAGAACTCTTCCGTCAATTAAAACCTAGTCTCGAGATTAAAATGGTTAAAAAAAAGAAAGAAGATAAAATGGATCTCACCGCCACTTTGCCTTCTTTCAAAGATCATTCGAGACTGAAATAAACCATCCTTTAAAAAAATATCATAATCAAACAATGAATTTATTTATTTACGTATTCAATAAGAAAACAACAAAGAAATCCTTTAGAAACTGACCTCGTTGTCAGTTTCGGAGCTACCCATGCTTAAAAGACTTCCGTCACTACTTCGAAATTTTCCAGACTGATCCTTAAACGAGACAAAACAAACAAAAACAAAAAAAAATTACACCAAATATCATTAAAATATGACAAAAAGTGGAACTTTTTAGAAAAAAAAAAATTAAAAAAAAAAAAGTGAAAAGTTGTTCGAAACTTTTTAAATTTGCAGGAAAAACATTACGAAAAAATATTCAAAGTGTTTTAGAAACTAGAATAAGTTCGTGACGATGCTAAAAGTTTTTTTCATAATTGTTATCTTTATAAATAACTTTTTTTTTGTAACACTTTGATAAAAACAGATTGATTAAAGGTTCTGCGAAATGTTGATACTACGAACTAATTAATGTTGAGCTCGGTGTTCGGATTATTGAAAATGTTCCAATTACTTTAAAGTTAAGTAAATTTTGGATGCTTTCAAAAACATGGTCTCAATTCTGGCCACCTTTAGTGCCTTTAAGTTGATTTTTTTTAACGATAATTAACGTTCTAATTTCCTCTTAAATGTTGTGGCCATGTACAGTATTAACACCGTTTTTTTCTGGGGGGGATAGTTATTTAAAGGGGTTTTTCTATTTTATACAAATTTGAATTTGCTAATTTACTTGACTCACGTTAAAGACCATTAACTTAAAAAAAAGTCCATCTTGCTAGCCACCCTCTCGGCTTTTAAAATCATCTTTTAGCTTTAAGAAAATTGGGTATATTCCTTAATACTGTGTGTTCTACGGGTATTATGGTAAATTCATGACGTTTCGAATTGTCGTTTAGTCGCTACAGCCCAATTAGGCAACTTTTGAACCACAAAACTAACCATGTGTCTCATTGCACGTGTAACGGTGGATTACCTAGGCTCTTATTGCACGAATGAGGAACATGATCGAGGGGAGAGCAACATCTACGCAAGGTCAATATACGGTACTTTTTCCTCTGTTAACCGAGTTTGACCGTATCCGAGCTTTTATTGGTACACATTAGCTCAGATAAACAGGACTCTACTTTACAGGATTGTAAGTTGTAAGTTAGAACTCCGCTCAAGAGTATTTCAGGTAAGGTTCAAATGGTTGTTTGTTTCCTTCCCGAATCTGGGCCTAAGGTAATTTCACTCGATTCCCTTCAGCATTTTGAAACCAACTTGAAAGTATTTTAGAAACTAGAAAAGTAAGGTAATGACTTTTACCGACAAGCGACGTTTAGTGGCTTCGAATAGATAAGACTGCAAAAAATAGCCGGCGTGTGGCCGAAACCGAACACTCGAGTCAACTCTACACAACCACTTTATTTGCAATTTATTTAATAACAACCGCTTTCAGTCGACTCGAGTGGTCAATTTCAGCAACACGCTAACCACTTTTTGCAGTCCATACCGACCACTAAAACGGCGCTGTGAACGTCCTTACTAAATAACTAAAGGTTATTTTCACATTGATATCTTTATAAATTAGCTTGAAAATGAGGCAACTTTAAGCTACAAAAAATTTATTTTTAATATCCACATGAAAATATCCTTAAGAGGATACATCGCAAAATTACTTTGAAAAATCTCCGCAAAGAGCGCTAGCATCGTTTTTCTATTGAGCCCATAGACCCAATGTTAAAAAAAAGCATTAATTTTTTTAAATACACAGCAATCGCGGCGTCAACATGTTTATTTTTCATATTTAAAGTTGTCTAATGTTAGGTTTTCAAAGTGCAATGTGCACCTTAAATATATGCTTATCGAGTGATAGAATGACAAAAAATTGGTAAATGCGGTTCTATTTTTAAAAGCTATTTCAAAATCGCCAATTTGTAACTATTATGTTAACTCTATTGAGTATGCGCGCTCGAAAGCAAAAAAATTTCCATTAATATCTTGGTAAAAATACGTAAAAATAATTTTAAAAAACCACACTGAAGACAACACGTGCTGATTTTTTTTTCCTGTTTTTTTAAAAATTATTTTTAGGTATTTTAACGAGCATTTTAATGGATATTTTTTGCGTACGCGCGCGTACTCGATGGAGGTTAAAATAAGTTAGAAATTCGCGATTTTGAAATAGTTTTTAAAAATAGAACCGCACTTACCAATTTTTTGTCATTCTATCACTCGATCAGCATATATTTAATGTGCACATTGCACTTTGAAAACTTAATATTGGACAACTTTAAATATGAAAAATAAACATATTGCCGTCGCGACTGCTGTGTATTTTAAAAATTAAACGTTTTTTCTACAACATTGGGTCTATGGGCTCAATAGAAAAACAATGCTAGCGCTCTTTGAGGAGATTTTTTCGAAGTCCTTTTGTGATGTAGCCTCTTAATGAATTTTTCACACATATTTTCAGGTTTTTTTGCGCATATAAATCCGCTCTCTCGTAATAAACGTTTGAAACCAACCATAAGTCCCTGCCGCAAGACTTCTGCAGTTGTGGGACTCGTACAAGGACTACGAGGCAATCCCGGATCTTCGTCATCCGACTCTTGCCTAGCTCTCAGCTTGTTCATTAGTTCCTCCTGACAGAGAAACAATTAACAACCACAAAAGTTGAACGAACACTCAACACAAAACAAACACACGACACGAGCGTTCGAAGTTGACAATCCGTCATCGTTATACCTTCATCCCCTTGACGGAAAACCGTCTTCGAACCGAATGAGGTCGATCTCGACGTTCCTTTTCGCGCCCTCGATCCGAAGTCCTCGTTTCGGCCTCGGGAGCAAAAACACTATCGTGCGAAAGACTCAAAGCAGAACTTATAGGCGTTCCGTCATGAATCTCGGATCTTCTCGGTGTTCCTCCAGTCGTCAAAAGTTCGCTCGTCGATCGAGATTTCGCGGCTTCATCATCGTTCTTGTGTTTCGATCGTCGACGAAAGATCTTCCGCACGACACGAAACGGTCGAAATCGTTTACGTTTTGGTTCTGTAAGAAATATCCAACATACAAAAAATAAGATTTGGTTCTCATCATAATTCAATCATAAATGAGGGAAAGAAGTAGAGAAGTAAAAAATAAATAAATAATAACATGAAGAGAGTCGGTCGAGCGAATCTTTTTTTTTTCTCTCTCTCTCTCTCTTTCTGAAACAAACACTTTCTGAACTGTTAATAACAAAATGTTACATCACGATCACTTATGATTTTTTTTAAATAAAAACTAACAAAAGCCGCACCTTAATCTCTTGGTAATCTTATTTTTTTGTGTTCGAAAAATAAAAAACAATAGATTTTATAATCGGCCGCTTAACAACGGCTCGTAAACATTATTAGTCCTACTAAAAGAAAACACACTGAGACAAACGAGAAGAAAAAAAAAAGAAAAAAAGAGAGATAATTAACCACCTGTAATGAGTTCTATTCATGTAGAATAATTTTGTAATCATCTCTCTCTATTTCTGAGATAATCCACTTTTGGTGTTTGAGAGAGAGACAGAGAGAGAGAGCGAGAGAGAAAGAGGGGGAGAAAGAGGGAGAGAAAAAAAGCGAGAGAGAAAGAGGGAGAAAAAAAGCGAGAGAGAAAGAGGGAGAAAAAAAGCGAGAGAGAAAGAGGGAGAGAAAAAAAGCGAGAGAGAGAGAGAGAAAGAGGGAGAGAGAAAGAGAGAGAGAGAGGGAGAGAGAAAAAGAGAGAAAGACAGAGAAAAAGAGAAAGACAGAGAAAAAGAGAAAGACAGAGAAAAAGAGAAAGAGAGAGAGAGAGAAAGAGAGAAAGAAAGCGAGAGAAAGACAGAGAAAAAGAGAGAAAGACAGAGAAAAAGAGAGAGAGAGAAAGACAGAGAAAAAGAGAGAGAGAGAAAGACAGAGAAAAAGAGAGAAAGACAGAGAAAAAGAGAGAGAGAGAAAGAAAGAGAGAAAGAAAGAGAGAAAGGAAGAGAAAGAGAGCTAGAGAGAGAGCTAGAGAGAGAGAGAGAGAGAGAGAGGGAGAGAAAGAAAGCGAGAGAAAGACAGAGATAGAGAGAAAGGGAGAGAGAGATAGAGAAAAAGAGACAGAAATTGAAAAAGAGAGAGAGGAAGAAAAAGAGAAAGCGAGAGCGAGAGAGAGAGCGAGAAAGTTAGTTAGAAAGAGTTAGAGTAAAAGGGAGAAAGAAAGAGAGAGCGAGGGAGAGAGAGCGAGGGAGGGAGGGAGAGAGAGAGAGAGGCAAGTTTCGAGTCGACTAGTTTTAGATTAACACACATTGACAATAATAATAAAAATAAAATTCTCTCTCTCCATTTCCATAATTGGGCATAAAGTTTTAAACCCACGGCCAACCGGACGGAATCTATGAATCTATTCTATTTCCAATGGTGGTCCAGACAAAAGACAGAAATAAAAAATGATATCTCTCTCTCTCTTTCTCTCTGTCTAATAACTAACTATTCTAGGCTAAAAATAAAATTGTTAGTAAGTGTTATGATTCGGTCTGTGTTTTTTTTGTAGACACCCAAATTTATTGCACAGAAGAACATGTAAAACAGAGGTCTTTAATTTGTATATTAACTTCCATTAAAATACTAACTACTGAACCCGTCGTGCAACTTGCACGAAAAAAAAAATGAACTAATAATAACTTAAGATGGCTTTTTAAACATTAGACTAATGTGCATATCTGCTAAAATGCATATTGGGAACCGGTTTGGACTGGTTCGTCAAGATCGACGAACGGATCAGAACTGGTTCCGAAAAAAAAATCGCGAACCGCTTAAAGCGGTTCCGAACCGAGTAGAAACCGTTCGGTTCTACCCGTTGCCACCTCTATAAAGCGTTTCCTTTTTTCCCAGTTAAATCTTAGACCATTACTCTCTGGGACTGGCAACTCCTAATGTGTTGAATGGCAATGGATTTCTCGTATAACCTGGTGAAACTACAACAGCGCCTTCTGGAGATCAGTGTACCCCCCCCCCCCCCCGGACAGTAGTTTTTGCTCTTTGGCGACCAGAGAGCAATAAAAACCTGCCCGTAATTATAGTACAACCTTTTCCCACTAAAGTGGTGCTACTGTCACCACTATAGGTTACCACTATATATAAACACTAATGGTTTCCCAGCCGCTGGTTGCTGCTGGCTGGTTGTAGCTCTCTAGCGGCATAGTCTGAACTGCTACTAGCAGCTGCTTTCTCCAGCGGGCTAGTGATTTTAACAGCAGCTGCTAAAGTTGGACATGTCCAACTTCACCAGCTACCAGCTGGTCATGTGACTCCCTTCCTGCTGCTGCCATCTAGTGTGAACTTTTAGTTGCTAGTAGTGGCACTAGTGGTAGTTGAAACTCCACTGCTTGGGTTGGTTGTTGTTAGAGTTTGTGTTTTTGCAAGACGGTGATTGGATGACTTGCACTGCTAATACCAGCAGTGACTAGACAAGTGTGAACCCAAAGCAGCTGCTGGTTGCTGTTGCTGCTAATAGAAAGCAGCAACCAGCCTAGTGTGACTGCGCCTTTTGGATTCACAATGCAAGTCATCCAATCACCGTCTTGCAAAAACACAATATCTAACAACAACCAACCCAAGCAGTGGAGTTTCAACTACCCACTAGCGCCACTACTAGCGACAAAGGGTGCACACTAGCTGGTAGCAGCAGGAAGAGAGTCACATGACCAGCTAGTAACTGCTAAAGTTGGACATGTTCAACTACAGGCAATTAGAAATCGGGACAAACAGAAGTTGGCTCCGCCCTTTTGATGACGACCGGCAACTTCTAATTGGTTGGTTGTGTGGTCTGACGTCACATACTCCGCCCTTTTCAACGTCGAACCACACAACAAACCAATTAGAAGTTGCCGGTCGTCATCAAAAGGGCGGAACCAACTTCTGTTTGTCCCGATTTCTAATTGCCTGTTGTTCAACTTCACCAGCCACTGTTAAAATCACTAGCCTGCTGGAGAAAGCAGCTGCTGGTAGCAGTTCACACTTTGCTGCTAGAGGGCTACAACCAGCCAGCAGCAACTAGCAGCTGGTAAACCAGCCTAGTGTGAATGCGCCATAATTGTCACAGTTGCCAGTTCCGGAGAGTAATCGCCTAAGGTGTTTGTATGGTCATAAGAATGCAATCACTTCTATTTGTTTACTTATCGCACTTTGGATTTCCCTTTAAAAGATTAATCTAAAAACAAAACAAAACCCGAAATACTAAAAATTTTAAAAATCCATTGCATTTTAACGTCTAAAATTTAAATCCCAAAAATACTCCAGTTGTCAAATTAAGTTTTGTTTAAATTTGAAATCTAATGTAGAGATGTACCACATATTATTGCGCTATTTAACCATTAAACCATAAAACGTTCTCTTTTTTTTTGTAATAAAATCCAAGACGTTTAAATTTTAAATCAAATAAAACTTTTTTTTCTGAAGTTTTCCAACCACAAACAAATTCGTGTATTTTCTTGTTTCATATCTTTTTAACCAAACTCCAGTTTTCTTATCTTTTTTTTTGTTTTCAAATCTAGAAAATAAGATTATAATTTATATGAAAACGAGAATCGATTCGTATTCTGTCAAAAGTGAATTTCTCTCAATTATGATCAAACTGATGATCTAATCTCTCTCCGGAAAGAGAGAGCGAGAGAGAGAAAGAGAAGAGAGATAGAAAAGAGAAAGAGAGAGAGAGGAGAAAGAGGGAAAGAGAGAGGGAAGGAGAGAGAGAGGGAAAGAGAGAGGGAAGGAGAGAGAGGGAAAGAGAGAGAGAGAGAGAGAGAAGAGAAAGAGAGAGGGAAGGAGAGAGAGGGAAAGAGAGAGAGAGAGAAGAGAAAGAGAGAGGGAAAGAGAGAGGAGAGGGAGAGAGGAGATGGAGAAGGAGAGGGAGAGGGAGAGAGAAAGAGAGATAGAAAAGAGAAAGAGGGAAAAATAGAGAGAAAGAGGGAAAAAGGGAAAGAGAGAGAGAGAAGAGAAAGAGGGAAAAAAAGGCAAAAAAGAGACAGAAAGAGAGAGCGGGAAGGAGAGAGATAGAGAGAGAGAAGGCGAGAGAGGGAAAGAGAGAGAGAGAAGGCGAGTGTCAAAGAGAGAGAGAGGGGAGAGAATTTTTTCCTCATTCTTTCTAGAAATATTTCTACGGATTTGGCAACCCACCACAATCATAACAATAAAGATCTACCTAGGAATATGGCACACATAACAATTTTTATGAGTGAATTATCAAATAAAAAAATCCCACACAACAAGAACCCCAAAGTCGAACACAGAACACACAACAAAAAAAATTGGAATTCCCTTAAGGTGGGTCCAGACTACTCGTGCTCGTGCCCTTATTAACTTATCGAGTTCGTGCTCTTGTCAACTGAGGGTTGACAGTTCAGTTACTCAGAGAGAGGCTTTGACTCTTGCGGATCCGATGAGCGACGACGATGTTTTCATTACTAGTGCAAGTTTTATTATCATGCGCAGTCATTGTCGAGAGAAACGCCACGCGCGTACAGCGAGTCAACTAAACTGTGCTCGCGTCCCAGTCCAATAACTTGCAAGTCCTGAAGAGCATCTCTGACGTACCGACACCAGGGAAACTAAACGAGTCCCTTGTTGCGTTACTCATGGTACTTGTATCGCTGCTCGCCAGTTCGTCCACATTACTCGGGCTTGTCGACGAGCCACATCATCGGGCCCGACTAGTCTGGACTTAACTTTACACACACACACACATACAAAAAAAAACCCAACCGACACCAAGACTCGTGTCCCAGACTTAGGGTGCATTTGACGGTTGTTTCCAGCTGTGATGATTTTTTTTTAGTGGAAAATTCTAACTGGAACGACACCGAGAGTTAGAGGTAGAGGCTAGCAGTGAGGTGAAGGGTAGCGCAAAAAGTAGAAACAAATAAAACGGTTAAATAGCAAAACAAATTATTTGCAATTGTAGCACATTACAGAAGCGGAACGGAGCAAAAAAAAAAAAAAATATGAGAACGCTGCTAATTTATCTTAAATGTAATTAAAATAAACTATTTCAATTTAAATCCATTCTTTAGCATTTTTGTAAAAAAAAAAATGTTTGCGCTCCATTTCGCTCCAAATGCATATGCTTTATATGCTACTTAACCGCTATTTGTTTATTTTTTTAGTACCTTCACGTCACTGCTAGCCTCCACCTCCAAGCCTCGACGTCGTCCCAGTTAGAATCGTCCCACCTTCCCAAAAAATCCCCTCCGAAGAAAGAAAATATGTCTTTGCAATGTCTTTCTACAGGCAATTAGAAAACGGGACGCGCAGAAGTTGGCTCCGCCCTTTTTATGACGACCGGCAACTTCTAATTGGTTCGTTGTGTGGTTCGACGTTGAAAAGGGCGGAGCAACTGACGTCAGACTACATAACCAACCAATTAGAAGTTGCCGGTCGTCATAAAAATGGCGGAACCAACTTCAGCGCGTCCCGTTTTCTAATTGCCTGTATGTCTTTCTTTAGTCTATTTTGAAATTCTAGCCTTGAAGCAGGTTCTTTGACCAAGAAATGCATTTTTCTGGTTGCTCTTGTCAATATACATCTATATTGGTTTAGCTTAATACCTGTTGCGGTCTGATCCTCTTGACCACCCGTCGTACTTCTGGAGGGTCCAGCCCCACTGTCTAAGAAATCCTCTCCACCAGAGGAATCGGCCATTTTTCTTGTTGTATTTACGATTTTTCCTTTAGATTCAGTTCTTCTAAATTAAAACCAAAACACAAAAAATTAATTACATGTATTGTTTTTTTTTTTATTTGGCCATTGAAAACAAAGAAAACAAAAAAATGAACAGAAATAAATAAGAACCCAATGCACAAATGGGTCAGATTAGCTCCCCTCCCCCCCCCCCCCCAAAAAAAATCTTTAAATTTGTGTTTTGGAAATTGGTGTTCAGGTGGGCTATTTCTGTTATTTGTTTAATAATTTGCATTCGAACAATGATGGAGTATGTCCATAATAACAATAAAAAAAAGGTTACAAGTAGTGGGAGAAAGATGCGGAAGCCCTGCTGAGGACTTTCGCAAATTTCTTTTCAATCTCGACATGTTGACTTTTTATAAAACTCGACATGTCGACTTTCAATCTCGACATGGCGACTTTTTATAAAACTCGACAAGGCGACTTTTTATAAAACTCGACATGGCGACTTTTTACAAAACTCGACATGTCGACTTTCAATCTCGACATGTCGACTTTCAATCTCGACATGTCGACTTTCAATCTCGACATGTCGACTTTCAATCTCGACATGTCGACTTTCAATCTCGACATGGCGACTTTCAATCTCGACATGGCGACTTTCAATCTCGACATGCTGACTTATTATAAAACTCGACAAACCAACTTTTTATATGTTGACTTTTTATAAAACTCGAAATGTCGACTTTTAATCTCTTTTATGCCATGTTGCGCGCATCATACTCTCATAATTAAATTATTGTTGCTACAAGAGGAGTCGAATTGTCGAAAATATGGCAAAAGTCGACACGTCGAGATTTTTTTTTTTTTAAAAATCTCACATGTCCTTTACAGGGCTCCGTATAAACAAGATTTTTTTAAAAATAAGATGGGTGTTATTTGCTTCTCCTTTTCTTCTTGCAAAGTGTAAGTGGATAGAGGGCAATGCACCCTTCACCCCCCCCCCCCCCCTCCACCTCCCTCATCCTTATTTTTGGATCTCATCTTTCTACATCAGTGGTCACCAATCATTCTAGTTACTGGGCCATACAGTACTAATCCAATTGAAACAACATAAGAACCCAGAAACACACATAGAAACCCTTATTAATTTAAGCAGATTAAAATCGAGTTATTTAAAAACTAAGAGGTGGGACAAGAATCCTAAATTTTCTCGAATCCGAATCCTAAAAGGTTCTCGAATCTCTCATATAAGAATCCTATATTATTCATTAAGAAGATACAAATAAATGAAATAATATTAAATATTAAATTATTAATAATAAAAAACACAGTGTGGCTTCACTCAGGGTCACTGCCACAAGGATCGCCAATATTGGTGATCCGGATACCACTGAAATTTCAACAATGGCCAGTTTTTTTTTTTGTTAGTTAAACGTCTTCTTTTTTTAAGTTTTTTTCAAGGTTAGGCTTCAAAAGACGAAAAAAAGCGCGAAGATTCGAGTTTTCGAATCTCGAATATTTTTCAAGATTCGCGGGATTCGAATGTGCCATCCCTAATAAATATCTATTCAGCCACCTTAAGACAGGAAGAATCCATCACTTTTTTTCTTCTTTCATTTCCCTACACCATGCATGCCACCAACTTAAGATGTGTAAAAAAAAAAAACAACGATCACTCCCAAAGTATTATGTTATGCCTCATTAAGTACAATTTCAATTGTATGCATAAATAATATAAATATACAAAAACAGTCAATGTTTACAAATTCAAGAAGGAGGAAGATCCGTGCAAGCGTGAAAATATTGGGGGGGGGGGGGGAGGAGGGAAGACAATACAGATATACTGTATATCTTGCTTTCCATCAATCAATTTGCTTTGTTTCATATTAGGAGGACCTTAATGTGGGATATGCTGTATGAATATAGACGCCTAATGACGAATCCCCAATACTATATATAGTGAAGGTTATTTTTTTAACACTTCTTAACCTGGCTTCAAGTAGGCTAACGGTGGTTTGGCTAGTTCCAACTCAAAATTTAACTTAAGAGATCCCATTATTACCTCCAGAAATTTCTTGTCAAAATATTGTCAAAAATTATTCAACAATTACCAAAACGATTTTTAAAATTTAAAATAAGTCATTAATATAATTTAAAAAATTAAAAATCAGTTGACTTCCTGTGAAATTAACTTTATGAGATAGATGCGCCACCAAACAACAGACATTGGCAACAAAATTCCCCCCAAAGTCTACTCCTCTACTAGAATTCTGATTGTGTTGCGATCACCAGCTCACATTACTTTCATTTCAAAGTACTATTGGATTTAATATTTGAAGTATTCCCTACATGGAATGTTGTATTGAGTTGAATACAAATAGGGAAAATACCTATATTTCATTAAGAAATTCTGGAAATGTGAGGTGACAACCCTTTTGCCACAAAAATAGGGCGGAGACTTTCGTTTTTGGAAATTTAAAATGGCATCGTTTGGCGGTGACTCAGGAAAAGTCACTTCATTTTTAAGTTTTGAGAATATTTTGAAAATAAATTTCTGGAGGTAATGGTCTCTCTAAGAGGCTATCCACAAGACTGAGACAAGTACGAAGCCATACTCGGGTATAGCCGTTTTAATTCTCTGCCTTCTGTTTTAGGACAAATTCAATTTTGACGATGATGTCTAAACCTGGTCTAAATTACAACTACTTATGTCATTGGGAATTGTCCGTCCCCTCCCTTCCCCCGGCCACATGAATCTTGAGCTGATTGCAGGTGTCCTGAGTTGAATAACTGATGGGTCACATGTGTTTACTGATAAAGGGTCGTGTGGTGCAACCCTTAGTAAGAAATTTACAGTTAGAAAAAGTTATACCAGCTATTGGCTATCAAGGTTAGTAGATTAGCCATGTGTTTGGCTACCAAGAGTATAAGGATTGCATAGTCAATCATAGCACAGGAAGCACTTGATATGGAGAAGCAATAAATGTTTTTACCACGATATCACACTGTGGGTTCTTCTTCCCCTTCCTTTCTCTATGTGACTCCCCCCATATATTCAAACTAAAATATTCCAAAGAAAAAAAAACGAAGATTCACCCTGAAGATAATACGGAGCCCTGTAAAGGACATGCAAGATTTTTTTTAAATCTCAACATTTCGACCTTTTCCAGAATCTCGACATTTCGACTTTAATTTCGACGTGTCGACATTAATCTCGACGTGTCGACTTCATTCTCGACGTGTCGACTTCATTCTTGACATTAATCTCGACGTGTCGACTTTATTCTCGACATTAATCTCGACGTGTCGACTTCATTCTCGAGGTGTCGACTTCATTCTCGACGTGTCGACTTCATTCTCGACGTGTCGACTTCATTCTCGACGTGTCGACTTCATTCTCGACGTGTCGACTTCATTCTCGACGTGTCGACTTCATTCTCGACGTGTCGACTTCATTCTCGACGTGTCGACTTCATTCTCGACGTGTCGACTTCATTCTCGACGTGTCGACTTCATTCTCGACGTGTCGACTTCATTCTCGACGTGTCGACTTTATTCTCGACATTAATCTCGACATGTCGACTTTATTCTCGACATTAATCTCGACATGTCGACTTTATTCTCGACATTAATCTCGACATGTCGACTTTATTCTCGACATTAATCTCGACATGTCGACTTTATTCTCGACATTAATCTCGACATGTCGACTTTATTCTCGACATTAATCTCGACATGTCGACTTTATTCTCGACATTAATCTCGACATGTCGACTTTATTCTCGACATTAATCTCGACATTAATCTCGACATGTCGACTTTATTCTCGACATTAATCTCGACATGTCGACTTTATTCTCGACATTAATCTCGACATGTCGACTTTATTCTCGACATTAATCTCAACATGTCGATTTTACTCTATAATTCGGCCATGTTAATTATGCCATGTTGCGCACACCATACTCTAATAATTAAATTATCGCAAACGCCCTCTTGTAGCATCAATAATTTAATTATTAGAGTAACAGGCAATTAGAAAGTTAGAAGTTGGTTCCGACCTTTTTATGACGACTGGCGCAACTTCTAATTGGTTTGTTGTATGGTTCGTCATATAAAGGGCGGAGCCAACTTCTGTTTGTCCCGATTTCTAATTGCCTGTTTAGAGTATGGTGTGCACAATATGGCATAATTAACATACAAGAGATTAAAAGTCGACACGTCGAAATTAGTGTCGATATGTGAGATTAAAGTCGACACGTCGAAATTAGTGTCGATATGTGAGATTAAAGTCGACATGTCTAGTTTTCAAAAAAAAAAAAAAAAATCTCGGATGTCTTTTACAGGGCTCCGTAAGACAACCAAAAACATTTTAAAAATAATAATAACAAAAAGATGATCCATATGTACGTGTGTGGTGAACGTTTTTTGTTACAATTTACAAGTATATTTTTGTTACTTGTAGGAGAATTGGCCTGTGTGAGAAATCTTTTCTGGTTTCCAAACCCCCCCCCCCCCCCCCAAAAAAAGCAGCTGTTGTCTCTGTTATCCTCCTCCTCCTTCCAAACCAGAAATATATTCTTTTACAATATTAAAATTATAATAAAAACAGGTTTTAGTCTGAAGTTCTAAAACCCACACTTTCTTCTCGAGTTCAAAGTTTTAAAAAAAAACCCGGTTTCTGGTTTTACAGGAAATAATAAAAGTAACTGGAGAACCAAATTATGCATAATAAGGCAAAAATGTACATATTTTTTTCTTATACATTTAAAGCCTCAAAAGTGTCGAGTTGTACGGAGCCCTGATGAGGACATAAAATATTTTTTTTATCTCGTCCGGACGATATAATAAGTCATCCAGAAGAGATACTAAAGCTTAAACTTCATTCATGCAACGACGTCGAGCGACCTACTTCGGACGACCGTCAGCGCGTCATCATACCATTTACAAGCAAATATTAGCAACTTGTCAAAGCGTCGCGACTTGCTACACAAGTCGCCAAGCTTTTGTTTCAAACAGAAGCTTCAGGTCGCAAACGTTTCAACATCGCTACCTAACAACCAATCAGAGATCAGATTTTTTTGCATATGGCGTCTTCGACAACATGTTTTATGACATCACACACCATGAAGACACGCCCAAAACGTTTGTAGATGCAGCACATATGTTGTGTGTGCCAGCAACTAACGAATTGCTACTTCAAGTCGCTATGCTAGTCACTAGTCGCAGACGCTACGCTCAAGGTAGCGGGTATGAAGTTCCAGCTTAAGTCGTCCGGACGAGATACGAAGTCGGGTCTGGATGAAAGTATGAACATTGTCTACAAGGTTATCTCTAAAACCCGAAACAGAATGCATATAGAATTCGAGGAACAGCATACTTTTTTTTTTGTATATCGTTGATTAGGGTTGTTGCAGGGATACAAAAAAATCACATGATATAATTTTAAAAAAATGGCTACGTTGCTCGGCGCCCATGTTAGTACAGTGTTCAGCCAATTCTATATGCATTTTGTTTTAAGTTTGAATATTGTGGGGTAACCCTTAAAGTTACCCCACAATATTCATCCTGACCCGACTTAGTATCTCGTCTAGACGTGTTATTATCTCGCTCCGGACGAGATAAAAAAATATTTCATGTCCTCAACAGGGCTCCGTAGAGTTGAGATCAACTAGAAATTTTTTTTTTTTTTCATTTTATTAATTTTTTTTTTCACATGAAAATTTGCTACCAAATATAAAATAGATTCATGGAGGCTACAACTAACTATTAAAATAGTTCTTCTTAACTTCTGCTGTTTTATTTCAGCTAACGTTCTTGTTAAGGCTAAGGCCGACAAATATCAAGCTAACAAGAACAAAAACTCAAGTGTTCAAAGAAAAACTGGCAATTATTTCTAAAACATTTCAGCGACTTTTGTGTTTTGTTTTTGTTTTGTCTGCAATTTCACAAACTATTCTATGTACCCAGGGCACGCACGCACTGGCTACAAAATTTTAGGTCGGAAATATCTGGTATCGGCGCTTCGTCTCCTTTCCAATATTGGAAGGGGAATACATTATAGAAGCGAGCTAAAAAAAATATTAGCAACATTCTTTCAATATAGCAGCACCACCACCATAGGTTTGGTGTGTATAAACCAAGCCTCAGGCAACTGACAGACTGTCGGTCGTGTGCGCTGACCTTACTATACAAGCTAGTCCGTCACCGACTGTCTTGTCGTCTGCGCTCGCCCTAACTCAAATGTGAATATTCTAATTAATCTCAAGTTGTTTATCAAGTCTCAAATTGTAATTTGAGTTGTTTTAACTTTTTAAGAAGCTGAGATAAACAAGCAAAAATTATTGACAAAAAAAAATGTTATCAACCCACCTGGCATCATCGATACACTAAAAATTGAAATCACGTTAATATCATCAAACATAAAATAAATTAAAACAGATCAACTACAAAATTTTCCTACTTTTTTCCCCTCTAAAAGCCTCGTTTTCACGATGATAGTTTTGACGATAATTGCTGTCATGAGAGCAGCAACTATCGCGAGAACTACCATCGTGAAAACCACATATGATAGTCACTATCACACTGTTGCGATAGCACTATCACAACTATCGTTTCACGAGATAGTTAGATAGTACTATTGCGACAGTGATAGTAACTTATGATTATATACTATGACCTTGCATACAAAACTGTCGCAATAGTAATAGTTGAGTGACCCACTTGTAGGGAAAAATATTCACTTTGTAGGGAAATTTGGCTTCGGGCCGAGGGAGAGAGGCAACACTGTTGTTTGACTAAAGCCTCGTTTTCACGGCGATAGTTCTATCGTGAGAGTAGCTGTCATGATAGTTGCGATAGTTCACTCACACGATGGCAACTGTCCACATGTCTTGAAGTAACCGTGATAGTTCTGTCACGTGACAGTGTGACGTCTACTTCATAGATATCATTGAGTCAAACAAACAGTGTTGCCTCTATCCCTCAGCCAGAAGCCAAATTTCCCTACAAAGTGAATATTTTCCTACAAGTGGTCACTCAACAACTATTACTATTGCAACTGTACTTATGAACTATCTAGTCAAACGAGATAGTTGCTATAGCAACAGACAGGCAGTTAGAAATCGGGAAGAACTTCAGTTGGCTCCGCCCTTGTTATGACGAACGCATGCTGTCATGACAGCAGCAACTATCGTGAAAACCAGGCTTTAGAAAGAAAATTGTCATTTTGAACTTAAGGTTTCTGAACAAGTTTTGGATGTCGAAAATCTCGTTATAGTATTTTTTTTTCCTCGCTTTTATTTAACTTCATAATTTGTTTGTTTGTCCACCTTCTGAAATATTTGAAATATATTAAGCCAGGTCTGTGTGTGTGTAACATCGGAATTTATATAAATTTAAATGAATAAATGAACCGCTTTTTTTTCTTCTCAAGGTCAACTATATGTTGCACACTCCCCATCCAAGAACCCCATGATATTAAATTGTAGAGGGGAAAAGGTTGGAAAGTGTAGAGGGGGAGAGAGAAAGAAACGTGGAGGAAGGAAAAAAGGGGTAGGGGGTGACTGAAATTGAAATGAAAGGAGTAAAAAAGGAACAAACGATGCGCATGCGCACACCAGAGAAAATGAAAAACTCATTTTCTCTTTCAAATATAAAAAGGGGAGGGGATAATAGCAGCAAAATTAAACTACAGTTTATCACAGGCAATTGTGCCCAGCATTAGAATTTATTTTGCTCAGCCCTTTTATGAACGTCATCAATTTCTAATTGGTTT
Organism: Brachycybe producta; assembly: GCA_036925085.1. Classification (NCBI taxonomy): domain Eukaryota; kingdom Metazoa; phylum Arthropoda; class Diplopoda; order Playtdesmida; family Andrognathidae; genus Brachycybe; species Brachycybe producta. Next base: position 4,249,603 of record JAUPFP010000003.1, read on the forward strand.
GTTACTTGGTCTGACGTCATAAAAGGGCGGAGGAAAAGAAATTCTAATGCAGGGCACAATTGCCAGCGAATTTTGCTCCCGTCATTTATGACAGTTTGAAAATATAATTCACTCAGCACGGGGATTGAACCCATGACCAACATTACCTTTGCCTGACAGTCCGAGACACTAACCACTACACCATCAAAACAAGACACAATTATAGTTTCTTTGTTTTTACTTTTTAGACCTTTCTTTTGTTTTAACCATCGTGAAAACGAGGCTTAAAATTCCATTCATTCAACGACCTGAGAAAAATTCCTAACCTCAGTTTTTTTTCTTCTTCTTTCTTTTCTTTCTAAAAACTTCTCACTTTCAGGCAAAATTGATGGAAAAAAAAAATAGTTAAATAAAGAGAAAGTTTCTTCTAAATCTCTCCAACCACTCAAAACCCTCCTCAAAATTCGAGCTGTTAAGATTTCAAGTGTTTCGAATTCGAAAGACAATTTTTTTTTAAAAAAAAACCAAACATCAAAAATGCAAACTAAATTCATTTCTTTATCTGCTTTATATGACACTTATGAATTATTTATTTATTCTTCAAATAAGATTAATATCAAATAAACATCACGAAAAAAACAAGCTTTTAAAACAGCTTGAGTTTCTCTCCCCCCTTTCCTCCCCTTTTGCAAAGCGAAAAAAAAAAAATCAGTCATTCTACACAATTACTATTCAATGCACAAAATTTACTAATTTTGTAGTAAAAATGTGAACACATTTCCTCAGTGTTGGGGGGGAAGGAATTTGTCAAAAAACAAATGAATTATTGAATTACTACAAATAAATTGCTTTTAAAAGTAATTAGTAATTCACCACGTTGCATTTGATGCTTTGTAATCATCATTTCCGGCACCTTTTCCCGCAATAAGCAGGGTCGGCCTTAAGCTTAAACTTCATTCACGCAACGTCGAGCGACCAACCTCGAGCGAGTGTCAGCGCACATGCGCGTCTTCATACCATATACAAGCAACCATTAGCGACTTGTCAAAGCATCGCGACTTGCTACTCAGTCGCCAAGCTTCTGTTCAAACAGAAGGTTCAGGTCGCAAACGTTTCAAGTCGCTACCCAACAACCAATCAGAGACCAGATTTTTTTGTATATGACGTCTTCGATTCTCTCACTTCAATTTTAGTTAGAAGTTTACAGTGGAACTACATTACTATAGTATTCAAGACATTTTTTATGACATCACACACCATGAAGACACGCCCAAAACGCTTGTAGTTGCAGCACATATGTAGTGTGTACCAGCGACTAGCAACTTGCTACTTCAAGTCACTATGCTAGTCGCTAGTCACAGACGATACGCTCAAGGTAGCATGTATGAAGTTCTAACTTTACAGATTCTATCTCTCCACTCCTTTTGATTTTGTGCCACACTCCCAGAGACCCGACATGCCCCCATATTCCGTTTTACCACCACATTCCAAGCTTGTTTGGGCCTTCCTCTACCCCTTTTATCCCCCAGGTCCAAACTCATCACCTGTTTCAGCTTCTTCATGTCCCCACTCCTAGTTACCTTGGTTGGGATAGTTTACTTGCAAGACGTTCAGATTTTAGTCTTAATATCTTTAATCGAATGCTAGAAGGCTCTTGCCCTAAACCTACTTCAAGTGAACTTTGCAGGGCATTATATTTGTGTAGGGTTGAATACTCTAACAAGGTTGGAGAGATTTTTGCACGAACAGATTCTTATTACTGGTCATTTGTCCCTAGGGCGATTCGACAATGGAACTCGCTTGCCGGGGATTTTGTGCAGGAAAAACGTATTTTATGGAAGTCATAATTTTGTTTTGTTTTGACAATGCATATATTTGCAGCATTAAAAATATTGAAATTGTTGTTGGGTTTATATCAATGGGGTTTTATATTTTCTGGTTTTGACAATGCATTTTCTATGCTGCACTTGGACTTTTGTCCCTCTGCCATAGGCCTTTATGGCTGCTTGCAGAGTAATTTAAAAAAAAAATACATGCCAAACCACCTCAGCATATTTTCCTACAGATTTTCTACTATGCTTGCACCCCTATACACTCACCACTATGCCTACCTCCGAACTTACCCCAAACATAAACCATAGCATTCGCATTAAAGCCACCCACAGTCTATCCTCTTGCTTCTTCTTGGCTGCCCCAACATCTTGACCCATATAACATAGCTGGTCTAATTACTGTCCTATAAAACTTGCCCTTTAGTTTTATTATTTAGCAACCCTCCTGTCACATAATTACCCCCAACAAGCCTGTCTCAACTTATGCCAACCTACTTTGATCCTGTTTTTAATTTCTAAATCTACGTGCCCATCATCCTGTAGGACTGATCCTAAATATTTAAAGTCATGCCCCTGTTGCATTGTAATTTGTAATTAATTTAAATTCATTATAAAATTCAAATACTTTAGATTATTTGTTAATTTTTTTTTATTTTTGTTGTCAAACTATTCGGAACTATTCCTCATAAATTAGTCAAAATAGATTGATTTACATTTAAAGAGACAATCATTACCTCCAGAAATTTCTTTTCAAAAGATTGTCAAGAATTAACCAACGATTGTCAAAACGATTTTTAAATTTTAAAATAAGCCAATAAAACCATAAAAAACTAAAAAAAAATGAAGTGACTTTTCCCGAGTCACCCCAAACGACGCCATTTTAAATTTCCAAAAACGAAAGTCTCTTCCCTATTTTTATGGCAAAGGTTGTCACCTCACATTTCCAGACATCCTTACTGAAATATAGGTATTTTCCCTATTCGTATTCAACTCAATACAACCTTCCATGTGGGGAATAATTCAAATATTAAATCCATATTAATTAGAAATGAAAGTAATGTGAGCTGGTGATCGCAACACATCAGAATTCGAAGTAGAGGAGTAGACTTTGGGGGGAGTTTTGTTGCCAACGTCTGTTGTTTGGTGACGCATCTATCTGATAAAAGTTCATTTACATGAAGTCAACTGATTTTTAATTTTTTAAATTATATATTAATCACTAATTTTAGATTTTAAAAATCGTTTTGGTAATCGTTGAATCATTCTTGGCAATATTTTGACAAGAAATTTCTGGAGGTAATGGTCCCTTTCTGTATCCAGTTATGTAAATGTTTCCGTATGTTTTTGAATTTTATGATGCCAATCACTTTCTCGATTTTCTCATTTGTGCTATGGGTAACTAAAAAGCAATTGTAATTTCTTTTTTAAGGGTGGGTCCAGACTAGACGAGAACAACGAACAGAACACTGTTCGCGAACAGTGTGGACAGTTTTCTCCGAACATTTCTCTGTAAAGCCGCATACAGGCCAAGATTAGATGTTTACGAACTGTTCGGAAACTGTTCAAAAGCTGCTCGCGAGCATAATGTATCTACCGTCAAGCTACACCAGCATGCTTTCTCCCATACAGAGGACAGGCAATTAGAAATCGGGACATACAGAAGTTGGCTCCGCCCTTTTTATGACGACCGGCAACTTCTAATTGGTTGGTTATGTACTCTGACGTCACATGCGTTTTTAACGTTGAACCACACAACAAACCAATTAGAAGTTGCCGGTCGTCATAAAAAGGGCGGAGCCAACTTCTGTATGTCCCGATTTCTAATTGCCTGCATACAGAGGAGAGAACTGATGATGGCCCAGCACTGGCGACCAAATTAATAGAAATTACTTAAGAGAACCACTGCTATACAGCCAAATTCCAAACCCTTGTCATTGTCTGAGATGGAAAACACCTTCAGAATTGCCTCTTAAAACTTTCCAACCGTTAATGCCATAAGTGTGTTTTCAACGGTAGTTAACAAGTATTTGACGTCACTAACACCTCATTAGCCTAATTAGGATTTGAGTCATTTGAATATAAGACGTTTGAAACTGTTTCTTTCCTTTTCTTTCGAAAACATCATTGTTATGCTTTAAATATTAGAACTCAACTCAACCAAAACAAAGAATAACCTTTTGTTGCAAAATAAATAACATCATCATCAAAATTAGAACTTAACACGAACATTCCAAAAAAAATATATATATTTTCCTTTCAAAATTTTCTTCAGCTTTTCTTCTTACAACTCCATTATAATTTATTTCGTGTCTACTGTAGAAATATGTCCTGAAAGTCAGGCACTAATTGCACTAGTAATAGTATTGGTTCGAACGTTTTATACAACTGGCCCGAACTGGGTACATTCAGTTAATAAACCAGTGGACGCAAACTGGTGGTCAGTGGCGTTGCTATGACTTGGTTGCGCCCCCCTGGGCTGCTTAAAACGTTGCGCTCCCTTTTAAGTCCCCCTCCACTTAGCCTCATACTGGGGGGGTGTGTTATTTTGATGAAGGGCGGATCAATAGTAACAGTCGCAAGGTTAGGTTTAGTAAAATGAAGCTTGTTGCAGGGGGCCTGGGGGGCACAGCCCCCATTTTTTTTTTTTAGAGTTATTGCATCAAATTTGTATATTTTTTCCAACCGTTCCTCTCATTGAACAAATTAGGGAACAGTCGGAATAGTGGACTAATTTGATTTTATAATTCTTAAAAAAAAAAAAGTCGGGGTCTGCGCACCCAGACCCCCTGCAACAACTTAATTTTACTAAACCAAACCTTCGGACTGTTCCTACTATTTGTCCGACTGTTCGGACCGTTCCGACGTTCATCAAAACAGCAAACCATAAAAAAAATTCTATGCACTATAAAACGAAATGAAAGTCGATTTATTTTCGAAAATAACTGAATAAATTAAGCGAGTGATTCGGAATCACTTGTTTAATTTATTCACTTATTTTTTAAAATACATCAACTTTCATTTCGTTTTTTTGCGCCCCCAAACCTCCTGCGCCCCCCCCCCCCGCAGTTGCTGATCTGGCGGTTTCCTAGCTACGCCCCTGCTGGTGGTTCGCGGGCATTTTCAGAAAGACGGTTTTGCTGGCTTATATTTTTAGTTTGAAGAAAACCAAATTAACCCGGTTTTTTTTTGGTTTAAACTATGAAATATGTTTTTCTAAAAAAAAAAAAAAATCACTACACTGACCAATAAGACACTGCCAAACTGGAAAGTGTATATTTTTTAGGAATGGGCCATTCGAATCTTCGAATCTTGAAAAATATTCGAGATTCGAAAACTCGAATCTTCGCCGCTTTTTTTCGTCTTTCGAATCTTTCGAATCCTAACCTTTAAAAAAAAACTTAAATAAAAACTTTGGTTAAAATTAATTTTAACTCCATTGACGTCCAATAGAAACGTTCAATAACAACCCCCCCCCCCCCCCCCCCCCCCGGGCGATTGTTGCAATTTCGGTGGTCGACCCGAATCACCAATATTACCTTGTGGCAGTGACCCTGAGTGAAGCCACACTGTGTTTTTTATTATTAATAATTTAATATTTAATATAATTTCATTTATTTGTATCTTTTTAATGAATAACATATGATTCTTATATGAAGGATTCGAGAATCTTTTAGGATTTGGATTCGAGAAAATTTAGGATTCGTCCCCCACTTCTAATATTTTTGCATATTGTGAATATTTTCATTTTTTATTCAAAGATCAAATAGTAACGTAACATAAATATTAAACTAATTAGAAAACCAAGTGGTTAAAACCATTGTGGGCTACATTTGGAGAAATTTTGAATTAAATGCAGTTATCTTGCCTATTAATTTAATCGATTCAAGCGATATAGCAAAATATTAATGTCGTCATCAAGAAATACACACCTGATAATTTAAATGCATTTAAATAATAAACGTGTTCTACAGAGCCCCCCCCCCCCCCCGGTGAAGGGCAAACAAACAATATGTCGTCGAATTCAATTTACTCAGTTAATAATCTGTTAAAATATTGAGTTAATACTTAAATATAATTATAGAAACAATTGACGAAATATTGTTTTCGTATTTCAATTTAAAATCTTAATAATAAAGTCAATTTTTATTTGGTGTTCATGTCCTTAACTGGATTCCGTATAATTCACTTAAATGAATTCAAATTAAATGTGTTTAACTCAAGTGTGTACAAGGTATAAGTGTTTCTGTGGCAGAGACACTGCGTTACATTTTTCGCTGAAACAATTTTTAACAAGTTATTTTTTTTTTAAATGTCATCCTTACATTACATACATTCTTTTGCTTAACATGTCAAGTTCGTAACTACTTAAGTCCTAAAAATTGTTTCATCAAAAAGTTGAATGCCCTGTCTGTCTACCGTAGAAAAAGTACAATACCTTAAAATGATTTAAATTTCTGCTACTGAGAAAGAAAAAAAAAAAGCGTTTTTCAACTGGTTGTTGAAAAACGCATACTCGAAATGGTAAATACTAATCTTGCGAATTAACTATATAGCCGCCACAACATAACATGAAGGCTGAGACGTCCAAGGGGTAGATTTAAAAAAAAATTGAGGCTCGTGTCTGTTAAATGGAATAATAACAGAAAGCAAGAACCCTTTTGTTTAATTAACTCTTAAGAACGTCAAACGTTTTTTTTTTTTTTTTTTTTCGTATCAGCCTAAATGACATAATCCTGATTTTTTTCTGTCAATCCCTCTGATGTCACTCACTTCATTTTATGGTGAGGCAACTATATGTAATTACATTGCATACTATCAACAGCTTAAAGTAAGAAAAATTCCCCAGAATCAGGGTAGCAGTGATTTAAATCACATTGATTTAAATCAAATAATTTTTTTAAAAAAAATCAAATGATTTTTTAAAAAAAAATATTCACATTTATTTCAACATTTAAATTCTACAATAAAAATAAAACAGTTCCAGGCATTTTTCTCTATGTTTCCTAAAATAAAGCCCGGTGGCAGTCCTTTCATTAATGCATTATTTTTTTGGAAGATATACTTGAGGAAGTATCCCCAATTGACTGGTGGAAAAATCATTAAAGAGATACATACATATAAATAGTAATAGTAATCTATTTAGGAGCCTCAAAGGTAAACTGTGTTAAGTCACCAAACATAAATTTTACAGTGGAGTTGTTTGAAAGTTTTTCTCTTCATTGATGGAATAGGACTTAACATGGTATACCACCATCTAGCGGCCGATGTCTAAAACCGTGGACTTAACACTGTTTACTGCTGGTAGAACTTGACAAGCCTTTTAAAAAAAAACAAATTTTACATCTTATGAAAATGTAAAATCGTGTTTTTTTTTTTAAAAAAAAAAAAAAGTGACTTAACACAGTTTACCTCTGAGGTACTGATTTACTTTGGGAACTGAAAAGGCTGCAAAGCAGTCAACTCAGTTCTGTACTCAACCATAGCCTCCCTACATGGAGATATCTATATAAGGAGGCTATGACTCAACTCAATTCTGCAGTCAACTCAATTATTTAGTCAAATAAACTTTAGGCAACTAAATGTTTTAGTAAACTAACTAATCGACTAAACTAAAACTACCTTTTAGTTTTAAGTACGGTTTATATCTAAGAGAAATATTCTATGATTAATGAATGAGGTCTTATTAGCGTTAACTAATTTGACTAATTGGGTCAATTTAGTTTACTAAAAGTGTAGCTGCCACAGCCTTAAGAGCTCTTTAACTGAAATAGGTAGGCCAATAACGGTATATGAAATATTACAGACTCACGAGTACAAGTGGAAACGATACTTTACACCACGCGTCAATGATTACACAAATAGTACGTGGATTTAAAGAGATTCAACCGTTCTTTTTTATATAAAGAAAAATAGAAAGATAAAGAGAACCCTGAAGAGAGGCTATACAATTAAAACTCACTCACCCACGACGATTTTCTCTAACATAGGAGATTCAATTGAGCTACCTACCTCCCCCTCCTTATAATCAATAATAATAATGTATTTATCTCGATACTCAGTAAAGCACAGATGCGTTTCGGCCGAATTATTCGATTACTGATTTAACAAAGTCAATAATCATTTTTTTTTACATTTTCAGAAGATAAAGTAGCCATTACAAAATATGTAAATTAAAACAAACACATATAATTGAACCCTGGTTATTTTCTGTATTTCAGATTCAGAAGCAACATTAAAAGGAAACTGAAAGTGATTAAAAAAAAAACTAGAAGAGTAAACGTGCACGTGCAACAGCAACTTAAATAACAAAAAAAAAAATCAACCCTACCAAAACACAGGCATTTAGAAATCGGGACGAACACAAGTTGGCTCCGCCCTTTTTATGACGAACGCAACTTCTAATTGGTAGGTTATGTAGTCTGACGTCACATGCTCCGCCCTTTTCAACGTCACACAACACAACACACCAATTAGAAGTTGCCGTTCGTCATAAAAACTGCCGAGCCTTCTTGTGTTCGTCCCGATTTCTAAATGCCTGTCACCAAAACAAAGAAGAAAAAAACTTTTTTTAAAAGATGGCTGAATAGATATTTATTTTGTTTTCCTCCCCCCTCACCAGATGGCGCGCCTGCGTGACAATGATTTTCTAAAGGAGGTTTTTCTTCTCCAAATCCGTGGGTTTTGAGAAAATTTATATTTTTCAAAGTTATAGAAACTAGAATAGTTGGTGATAATGCTAAAAGTATTTTTTTCTCATGATGATATCTTTCAAAATAAACTTTTTATGACCGTTTGAAAAAGGTGAAAATAGTTTTTCATGAAATCTCAATGGGGGGGAAAAAAAAACCCAAAACGGGTCATTTTTCAAACTGAACTGTAAAATGTTTATTTTTTTTAAGATATTTCCATGAAAAATCTTTTTAGCATAATCTTCTACCATTCTAATTTTGAAAACAATTTGAGTTTTTTCATACTGTTCGTTGTTTCTAAAAAAAAAATGTTTGTTTGCTTGACGTTTTTGCATCCAAATTTTACAAAAAAAAACGTCTACGGAGCACCAATTGATGCGACAAAAGCAAAACAAATATCTACTCAGCCACTTTAACTGAAAAAAAAAACCCCGAATTAAATCTCGACTTTTAATCTCTTTTATTCGGCCAATTTAATTATGCCATGTTGGGCGCACCATACTCTAATAATTTAATTATTGCTGCTACAAGAGGGCACTTGCAATAATTTAATTATTAGAGTATGGTGCGCGCAACATGGCATAATTAAATTGGCCGAATAAAAGAGATTAAAGTCGACATCTCGAGATTTAAATAAAAAAAAAAATCTCGCATGTCCGTTACAGGGCTCCGTAGAAAACCCGTGTTTAGAAACATTAAAAAATAATATGTTCACTAAAGATTTTCTTCAGCCTTTTTTTCTCTTATTAATTTGCAGAGTAATTATAATAAATTTATGAATTACAATAGACGTCGTCTACCTTGGAAAATGTCCTAAAAGTCTACCGGTTGTGGTAGTAATAGTAATGTTCCTAAATGATCGAGGCCGGACATCCCGGTTTAGAGACGAAGAAGAAGTCATTATGTTCACTTGTAGCAACATGAGAAATTATTTTTTTTTTTAAATAAAATAAATCAATAACTTTTCTTTCCTTGTGTTTTTCAGACTTAAAAGGACAACAACATTCTTCTCTCACAACACCACATTCACAAACAAGAATACTTTCAATAGTAGTTAGTGTAAGAGTCTAACTTTCTTGCTTTTCTTGAGAAAAAAAAAAAAAAAAGTTTCAACTTCAGTCTTCTTCTTCGTCATCAGCAGCATCTCGAGATTCTTCCGAGGGTTGGATGACTTCATACATCTTCTTCCCTTTTTTTTTCTATTTTTCTCAGTTTCTTAGAAGAAGAAAGAAAAAAAAAGCTAACCAAACATCCCTCTGGATATCAGTCACAACCCCACAAATACCATTCATCTCCAAAAAAAAAAAAAACTTCCACAAAGTTTGGCTTTTAATCATAAACAATCATGTAACAAATAACAAAGTTAGGGATGGTTCACACATGCAGAAAAAAAAAATTCGACTAAAAAAGAATTTATCTAATTTAAATAATTCTATTCTATTTATCTGACTGAATATGTATGCAGAAAATTATTTTCTTCTTGTCACATTTTCTAAGAGGCTACATCGAAAAAATGACTTCGAAAAATCTCCACAAAGAGCGCTAGCATCGTTTTTCTATTGAGCCCATAGACACAATGTTAAAGATAAAATGTTAATTTTGAAAATACAAAGCTGTTGCAGCAGCAATATGTTTATTTTTCATATTTAAAGTTGTCTAATTTTGATGGTTCAAAGTGCAATGTGTACTTTAAATATATGCTGATCGAGTGATAGAATGACAAAAAATTGGTAAGTGCGGCTAAATTTTTAAAAAATATTTTAAAATCGCGAATTTCTAACTCTCAAGCTTAAACTTCAATCACGCGACGTCGAGCAACCTACCTCGAGCGAGCGTCAAAGCACATGCGCTTCTTCATACCATATACAAGCAACTATTAGCGACTTGTCAAAGCGTCGCAACTTGCTACTCAGTCGCCAAGCTTCTGTTCAAACAGAAGCTTCAGGTCGCAAACGTTTCAAGTCGCTACCCAACAACCAATCAGACCAGATTTTGTTGCATATGGCGTCTTCGATGCCATTTTATATGACATCACACATAGACCTGTGCGCCGCCGGGCGAAACCGCCGCCGCCAGTGTTTTTGAAGCTAAAAACGCCGCCGCTCGCCGCTTGTACTTTTTTTTAAAAACCCGCCGCCACTCGCCGCCGGAGTATGACTTTCGGCCGCCGAATTCAAATTTGTTTTGGTTGGTTTAGTTTCAAAAACTGCCATAGGAATAAAATGATACCATATTCGATATTTATCGATATATGTTTATATGTATTTATATGTTTGATATGTTCAATTCCAGACGTCGGTAGTCGCCGCCGCCGCCGCTGCACGTATTTACCCTCGCCCGCCGATCAATACGCTACGGCGCACAGGTCTAATCACACACCATGAAGACACGCCCAAAACGCTTGCAGGTGCAGCACATATGTAGTGTGTGCTAGTGACTTCCTACTTCAAGTCGCTATGCTAGTCGCTAGTCGCAGACGCTAGGTTCAAGGTAGCAGGTATGATGTTCCAGCTTTATGTTAAACTCTATTCAGTACGCTCAAATAGAAAATAGCCACTCCAGTTTAACAAAAACAAAATAAATATCTATGCAGCCACCTAAAAACGGCTTCGACTATTTGTAAATAGAAACGTCACAGCATCGGGCCACATTATTTTTTTTTTCTCTCTCAAAACAATACATCTTTTCTGATATTGTACCTCCCCCCCCCCCCTCTCTCCCTGCTGGGTGAACTACTCTACCGTATAATGGAAATCATTAGCAAAGAAAGTCTTGTCTTTCTACAATGTTTGCAGATAACCGAAAACATTGCCTTGATAGCTGGATTATCTTTACTAGAAATCCATGTGTAATTAAAACACTGGCTAATATATGCAAAGATTATTAAAGAATTAAGAGCTATAGAACTGATGTATATCTTTTAGTATTTCTTATCAAATAAAATTATCTTCCTGGAAATAATTATTACAAGCTTTTATTTCACAGGCATTTAGAAGTCGGGACGAACACAAGTTGGCTCCGCCTTTTTTATGACGAACACAAGTTGGCTCCGCCTTTTTTTATGACGAACACAAGTTGGCTCCGCCTTTTTTATGACGAACACAACTTCTAATTGGTTGGTTATGTAGTCAGACGTCACATGCTCCGGCCTTTTCAACGTCTAACCCTACACAACAAACCAATTATAAGTTGCCTGTCGTCATAAAAAGGGCGGAGCCAACTTGTGTTCGTCCCGATTTCTAAAAGCCCGTTTTATTTCAGTTGACATAACCGTTGGTCCAGTTTGCATGGTGGACTTTGTATTTCTCCTATTTTAACAAACTTCCCGCTCCATAAGGTAGAGAGAGATAGGTGAGATTTCGTACACAGCAGCCTCTATTAGTGCGACCTCTGTTAATATCTTTTCAAATTTTGACGGATCCTCGAATGACCTGTCCAGGATCCGCCGTTATAGGTGGAGAGTACCTTAAATTAAACGTACTTTTCAACAAAATAAAACAAATTACAACACTCCCGTAGTCCAAAAAACAAAAGACATGTCTAAATGTCTTGCTAGAGCTCAATGAAACACTCAAGAAATGATAGTTTTTGGAAGTTTTTCTTCCGAAAACGGCTGTTTCAGAGTGGAAAGTCCACTGACGACACATGCTCCGCCCTTTTCAATGTCGAAAAACACAACAAACCAATTAGAAGTTGCCGATCGTCGTAAAAAGGGCGGAGCCAACTTCTGTATGGCCCGATTTCTAATTGCCTGTCAAGTGTATCGATTTGAAATGAATAAGTAAAGTACAAACAAACAATAAATATATCATCACCAATTAGTAGGTGAATACGCGCAGATAATTTTTATTAGGTACATTTGGTAAATATTTGCCAATTATTGACATTTACCAACTGGTGAAAACAACACACTTGTACAAACAACAGCCACTTCTATTGGATGCAGTTTCATTCCGATTGGGTGTCGAGATAAATTATAACAATTCCAAATCCTGGCCAATATTGGTCCTCTGGACAACTAACATGTTTATAATTGTAGTGGCATATAAGTAAATTAATTGCCAAAAAATCTGTGTGTAAAGCTGCTCGCCCACTAGGTCGATGACGCGGCGCAGCGCGCAAAAAAAAACGGCATCGCTGTTCATTAGGGCGAAAGTGCGGCACGGCACCGCTCTGGAGAAAGTCTGGAACTTCTTGATAGCTGCTCGGCCACTAGGTCGGTGCCGCGCCATGCTGCGTCACCGACCCAGTGGGCGAGCAGCTTAACAGTGCGCCAAGGTTGGCGTCTTTCCATTGAAAATACTACATTGTAACGACAGCATAGCGACCTTCGACTTCATTTTGTCGCCACTTAAATCTCTACACACTATCAGATCATAACCGGACCGGACCGGACCATCACCAGACTGGCCATGGTCCGTTCAAATATTTCAATGAAAAAACACGATCCGTGCGTGGTCGCCAGTGTAAACGCAGACTGTTCTAAATGCAATGGTTTCAATTGCAAACCTCTAGTATGATAGTTGATCACAGGCAACCAGACCCAGCCTTGATTGTATAGTGTGAATCGACCCTTTAAGGTCGGGACACAAATGCCCCGGTCGAGTCAGGGCAGGAGGAACTGCACCGTTAAATTCAATGCGTCTGTTCTCCCAACAGCGTGCCGTGTCAGGACAGTACCCTGGCCCTGCCACCGGAGCCAGGTGTATATTGTCATATTTACTTCCTCCTCCCCCCCCCCCCGCTGACGATCCCGCTCTCGGCGCACAGCGCCGAAAAAAAACATAGTGTCACGTTCATATCTCGAAGCAGACTGAAAGCGGATCGAGTGTTTTCCTGGACAAATGTGGTTTCCAGATTACCAGGTTGAGACTGCATCAGAGCACGGACGTCTTTCCGGTTCGGTCATTTGTGTGTTTCCGACCTCAATTGCGTTTAAAGTACAAAAATTAGAGATGGGCCATTCGAATCCTTGAATCCCGCGAATCTTGAAATATATTCGATATTCGAAAACTCGAATCTTCGCGATTTTTTTGCGTCTCTTTCGAATACTAAGCTTAAAAAAACTGTTAAAAACGTTGGCAAAATTAGTTTTAAGAGGCTAGATACATTGTTTAGTTCAAAATTTCTCCGAATGTAGGCGGCGCTGCGATCGTTGTTGATTGAAAAACGGTTTTTTAACGTTTTTTCTCCGGGTTTGAAGTCACATAATAATTAATAGAAATATAATTTCGCGTGCTAACCTTATAAAAAGAAAACATGGTGAAGCCAGTAGATTAATGCACGTAATAATTATTTTGTTATTGTTCTGAGTTGTTTTTAACGGGAGTTCTTCAAATGTTTGGGTGACGGTTTTTTGCTCCTATGGGACTTAACATGGAGTTAAAAAACGTAAAATTTTAAACGTTATTAAAAATAGAAATACCTTTTCAAAATTTATAAAAAGGAAACATCGTGAAGCCAATACATGAATGTATGTGCTAATTATTTTGTTATTGTTCTAAATCGTTTTTAACGAGAGTTTTTCAAATGTTTGTGGGACGGTTTTTGATCCTATGGGATTTAACATGGGGTTGAAAAAACGAACGACTTTGAACCTTGTTTAAAAATAGAAGGACCTTTTCAAAAATTATATAAATCGAGCAATTAAAGAACGATGCTTTTTTATTGCATTTTGCGCTTTACTGTATTTTAATTGAGCGATTGTGAGGCGATTTCTTTCAGTTTTAGCAACACTATATAAGAACACTCATTTGTCTCGTTGTCGTCTGCTCAAAACAACAAGATGGACGTGGATCTAGGCTCTTAACTCCAATTGACGTACAATAGAAGCGATCACTAAACAAGAAAAAACCGGCGATTGTTGCAATTTCGGTGGTTATCCGGATCACTAATGGATCACCACCTTGTGGCCTGACCCTGAATGCCACAGTGTTTTTTATTATTAATAATTTAATATTTATTATTATTTCATTTATTTGTATCTTCTTAATGAATAATATAGGATTCTTATAGGAGAGATTCGAGAACCTTTTAGGATTCGAATTCGAGAAAATTTAGGATTCGTGCCACCTCTAATGAAAATGAAAGGGAAACAGGTGAAAGGGAGGGTTATATAAAAATTGGTTAAACGTTTGTTAACCTTTAAAAGTGAGAGAGAGAGAGAGAGGTTCTTAACCCTTTTCTGATATTTTGGCCACAGGGCTCTCTCTCTCTATCTTGCTCTCTCTCTCTCTCTCCTGTTTAATTTACCTCACTCTCAACTGTCTGAAGGTGAAAAAACCAGCCTTTCTCAGTGTACTTTACAGGCAAATAGAAATCGGGACAAACAGAAGTTGGCTCCGCCCTTTTTATAACGACCGGCAACTTCTAATTGGTTTGTTGTGTGGTTCGACGTTGAAAAGGGGCGGAGCACGTGACGTCAGACTACATAACCAACCAATTAGAAGTTGCGTTCGTCATAAAAAGGCGCGGAACCAACTTCTGCTCGTCCCGATTTCTAATTGCCTGTGTGTCTACTTCTCTGGCTGAACGGCACCATACTTCCTCCCTCCCTCCCGTCTCATTTTTCGCACCCTCTCTCTCCACCCCCAATTATTTATTATATTATTACATAGAAATGTTGTTTGATTCTATTCCAAGGTTACAAGAGACATTGAGAGAAAGAATGTTATCACATTAGTAGATTATTATTATAACTGATAACCCATTTCAATTTGCATTTTTTTTGTTCAAGCCAATTTAAATGAAATTGAATAGAAGTTCAGGGGGGGTGGGGTGGGTTAGAAAGAGGGCTAAAATATCACTAAATATAATCTTCAATAATAATCTAAAGCATTAAACCGGTGAATATTTTCATCTCCATAGTAACAACAAAAACAGTTCTGTTATGACAACAAAATGTCTATATTAAATATATTGTCAATTGGTAACTCGGGGTGTCATGGTATCCCAATTTCACTGTGATACATGCAAAACATACCTAAGAAGGAAGTCGAACCACTTTTAAGTTTACATCTTTCGTTATTAGGCTGCTTGGGTATAATTATGAATTTATGAGCAATTCTGGCTTGCCAATCCATGGCTTGTTGTTAATCACAGACCGTCTTTCGAAATCGCCACAGACGGTTCACACTACAGGCAATTAGGAATCGGGACAAACAGAAGTTTTCTCCGCCCTTTTTACGACGAACGCAACTTCTAATTGGTTGGTTATGTAGTCTGCCGTCACATGCTCCGCCCTATTCAACGTCGAACCAATTAGAAGTTGCCGGTCGTCATAAAAAGGGCGGAGCCAACTTCTGTTTGTCCCGATTTCTAATCGCCTTTGTTCAAACTAGAAATGGGACATTTTTTTATTTACTTTTGTTTAGCAGTTTTTCCAATTCACCTTTTGTTTAATCTAGTTCCTGTTCAATTAAGAGGCTACACATCGCAAAATTACTTCGAAAAAACTCCACAAAGAGCGCAAGAATCGTTTTTCTATTGAGCCCATAGACCCCCAATGTTAAAGAAAAAATGTTAATTTCTAAAATACACAGTCGCGACGGCAATATGTTTATTTTTCATATTTAAAGTTGTCCAATTTTGATGGTTCAAAGTGCAATGGGCACTTTAAATATATGTTCACCTAGTGATAGATCGTCAAAAAATTGGAAAGTGTGCTTCTATTTTTTAAAAAAAAAATATTTGAAAATCGAATTTCTAACTCCTGTGTTAAACTACATTGAGTACGTGCTCGTAATCAAAAATACATCCATTAAAATGCTTGTAAAAATACGTAAAAATAATTTTAAAAAACCAAAAAAAAAAAAAATCACCACGTGCGCCAATGTGTTGGCTTCACTGTGGTTTAATTGTGGTTTTTTTACAATTATTTTTATTTATTTTTACGAGCATTTTAATGGATTTTTCTTAAGAGCGCGTACTCAATGGAGTTTAACATAAAGAGTTAGAAATTCGCGATTTTGAAATAATTTTTAAAAATAGAACCGCACTTAAGAGGCTAGATACATCGTTTAGTTCAAAATTTCTCCGAATGTAGGCGCTGCGTTCGTTGTTGATTGAAAAACGGTTTTTTAACGATTTTTCTCCCGGTTTGAAGTCACATAATAATTAATAGAAATATAATTTCGCGTGCTAACCTTATAAAAAAGAAAACATGGTGAAGCCAGTAGATTAATGCACGTAATAATTATTTTGTTATTGTTCTGAGTTGTTTTTAACGGGAGTTCTTCAAATGTTTAGGTGACGGTTTTTTGCTTCTATGGGACTTAACATGGAGTTAAAAAAACGTAAGATTTTAAATGTTATTTAAAAATAGAAAGCCCTTTTAAAATTTAGAAAAAGGAATAATCCTGAAGGCAATAAACACGTGTAAGTATGTGCTAATTTTTTTGATTGTTCTAAATCATTTTTAATGAGAGTTCTCTTAACTTTTGTTGGACGGTGTTTTAGTCCTATGGGACTTAACATGGAGTTTAAAAACGTACGATTTTAAACGTTATTAAAAAATAGAAGGACCTTTTCAAAATTTATAAAAAGGAAACATCGTGAAGCCAATACATGAATGTATGTGCTAATTATTTTGTTATTGTTCTAAATCGTTTTTAACGAGAGTTTTTCAAATGTTTGTGAGACGGTTTTGGGGCCAATGAGATTTAACATGGGGTTAAAAAACGAACGATTTTGAACCTTTTTTAAAAATAGAAGGACCTTTTCAAAAATTATATAAATCGACCACGTGAAGATCAATACTTTTTATTGCATTTTGCGCTTTACTGTATTTTAATTGAGCGATTGTGCGGCGATTTCTTGCAGTTTTAGTAACACCATATAAGAACACTCATTTGCCTCGTTGTCGTCTGCTCAAAACAACAAGATGGACGTGGATCTAGGCTCTTAACAATTTTTTTGTCATTTTATCACTCGATCAGCATATATTTAAGGTGCACATTGTACTTTGAAAACTTAATACTCGACAACTTTAAACATGAAAAATTAACATATTGCCGCCGCGACTGCTGTGTATTTTAAAAATTAACCGTTTTTTCTTTAACATTGGGGGTCTATGTTCTCAATAGAAAAACGATGCTAGCGCTCTTTGCAGAGATCTTTAGAAGTAATTTTGCAATGTTAGCCTCTTAAGAAAAATCGCCTTTATTAAGGAAAAGAGAAAAAGAGATTTTTTTTGAAAAACATCTCTGATTGATATGTCTTAGTAATTTCAGTAATTCTTTTTTTATTTCCCGTCCATACTCCCCCCTCCTTTAGCTCCATTTCCTAATTAACACGCTTCTTTAACGTTTTGCTAACTTAATTAATTAAATCTGGGTTATGTGAAAGTTTCTTTCGAGTTAGACCAAAATAATTAGAAGCAGAAAGAACATCCAATTAAAAACTAACTATTCCCATCGTAATGTCATAAAGGCCTATTGAACCTCATCCACGTAACTTTAGACCAATTGAGAGGAGAACAAAAAAAAATTGCACTAAACATTTTCAACACTTTTAATTTTATAATAAAAATAATTAAATTATGCAAGACTTACATATTAAACTACACCCTCACCCCCACCCCCTAAGGTGCTCTCATATATGAAATAAAATCATCCCATCACCAGTTGGTACCACTTACTAATTAATTATAATTAATTAATTTAAAAAAAATTATATTATTATATGAATTATATGAACAAAATTTAAGAAAAAAATGTTACTTTGTTTCCCGATTTGGGTTATTTTAAAATTAAGAAAGAATAACTGAAGCAGAACTTGTTTTATTCTCTAAATGGTTTTTTTTTTTGGATTGCAACAAATACTTTTATATCATTTTCAAGTCAACTGGAAAGAAAGTTTTGTTGCTTAAAAAAGGGTTATGTCTAGGGATGGGCCATTCGAATCCGCGAATCTTGAAAAGTATTCGAGATTCGAAAACTCGCGCTTATTTCGTCTTTCGAATCTTTCGAATCCTAACCTTTCAAAAAACTTTGGTAAAATTAGTTTTAACTCCAATGACGTCCAATAGAAGCGTTCAATAACAAAAAAAAACCGGCAATTGTTGGCAATTTCGCTGATTATCCGGATCACCACCTTGTGGCGACCCTGAGTGCCACACTGTGTTTTTTATTATTAATAATTTAATGTTTAATATTATTTCATTTATTTGTATCTTCTTAATGAATAATAGAGGATTCTTATAAGAAGAAACGTACGGAGCCCCGTAAAAGACAAGTCTTTTTTTTTTTTGTATTTTATGTGAATTTTTAATCAAACTATCTGACATTTCAAACAAAATATCAGAAATGTCAAACAAAATATCAGGAATTTCAAACAAAATATCAGAAATCTCAAACAAAATATCAGAAATTTCAAATAAAATATATGAAATTTTAAACAAACTTCAGATAAAATAAAAAACTCATGACCGTTCCAGGGATCCGTAGAAACGTGGCCTTTGCCTATGATAGTGAATAGGCGGGGGAGCCACGTTTGTTCTATTTTTTTTTTCCCCCACCAATTGAAATTGTTTCAAAAAGTCCAAATTTTTTCAGCCCATGCAATGGAAACAAGGCCTAAAAAGCTCCAAGTTTCTTTACCTCCAATAACTTTATCGCAGTTTGTTCCAGAGACAGTTTTGGCGCCTTGTTCAATTTCGCATTTGTTTCGTAATAATTTTTTTTTTTGGCCACAAAAATTACTCTTCCAGTTTCAGAAAAAAATGTTTTCTTTTAATAGGACATTATCATTTTTTTCAACCCCTTCTCTTTTATAATAAACAAATTGCACTAAAAGTTCAATCGGACACACATACATCATATACATAGATACAGTAAAGAAAGGAGGGAGGGTGGGTGGGTGTGGGTAGTCCTAAAAGTATTTCGGCCATGAGCTTCTTTTTCTAGTTTTTTGGATGACAAAACTTTAATTCGGTTCGCCTCGTATTGTTCAAAAGCGCGAAACACACACACAACTCAGTGGCCTGAAATGAAAATCGTACAATCACCTAAACCAACAACCGAAAAAGAGAGAAGATCTATGAGAGAAAAAAAAACAAAAAAACAATATACATTATATTGTACAATAATATAAATAGGCCTACATTTTATACTTCGTGTTTTATACTTCGCCTACTAACATTACTGTGTCTGTGTGTGTGTGTGTTTAATTCGCCTAATTATCAGTAATTAATGAAATTTAAATAAAGAAACAAACATAGAAATGTAGTAAAATCGAACAACAACAAGTTCGGAACCGGTTTAATCGGTTTGCGTTTTTTTTTTGTTTTTGGAAACCGGTGCTGATCAGTTCGTAGGTCTTGATGACGCGGTTCAAACTAGTTCCCAGATTTGCGCAGCACATTATAGTATTACGTATACTGTGTAAACATGCTAATGTCTTTGAACCGGTTTGTCAAGTTCGACGAACAGATCAGAACCGGTTCAAATCGGTTCCCATGCAGCACCTTAGTTAGAAGTGGCGAAGGGTACAACCGAACCGAATCTACTCGGTTCGGAACCAGTTTTTTTTTTTTTATAAGTGCGACCTATACTGGTGATTCAGTGTGAACCAGTTTAATCGGTTCCAGTAATGGAACGTCGAACCACACAACAAACCAATTAGAAGTTGCCGGTCGTCCTAAAAACGGGCGGAGCCAACTTCTGTTTGTCCCGATTTCTAATTGCCTGTCCTTAAAACATACAAAAAAAAAAATATTCCGGTGCCTTCCATTTCGTGTTAAACTGTTTCCACTTTAAAAGTTTCCAAATAGTTAATTAAAAAGTGCAGTTAAAAAAATATACAGTATATCAGGAATTTTTTTTAACCCTTCCCTTGTATGAGAGGTTAGTTGCTTTGCATGTTCATAGAGCACATAATACTATAAACACGCAAAAAATATATTATTATTATTATGGAGAAAGAAAAAAAAACAAATAGTAGTTTTTCATGAATTCTTCTGAAACTCCATCTCCTCCTCCTCCTCCTCTTTTTTCTTCTTCCACAAATGGCGTGTAGAAAAATAAAAACACAAAACAGATACAGGAAGTAAAACAACTGTGCACTTTATAGGATGGTTTATTGTTACAAATAATATAAATATAATAATTCATAATCATAAAAGGTGGAAGGAGGAGGTGGAGGAGAATGGCGGGAAAATTATTTTCTATTCAGGCACGGAAAATTCGGACACAGTAAAATAAAAGTTCAGTTCAATTGTCCAAAAGTTCTTCCATTACAAAAATGTTTCAACTGTCATGTATCAGTTGAACGAATCCTAAATTGTATCGAATCCGAATCGGTTCTCGAATCTCGCGAATCTCTCGAATCCTATATTATTCATTAAGAAGATACAAATAAATGAAATTATATAAAATATTAAATTATTAATAATAAAAAACACAGTGTGGCTTCACTCAGAGTCAGACCACAAAGGTGATGATATTGGTGATCCGGGTCCGACCACCGAAATTGCCAACAATCGCCGGGTTTTTTTTTGTTTGTTTAGTGAACGCTGCTTCTATTGGACGTCAAATGGAGTTAAAAACTAATTTTACCATTGTTTTTAACAAGTTTTTTCTTAGGTTAGGATTCGAAAAATTCGAAAGAGACGAAAAAACGCGAGATTCGAGTTTTCGAATCTCAAATATTTTTCAACATTTCGCGGGATTCGAGGATTCGAAATGTCCCCATTCATACTAAAAGCATATAATTGCTTAATGACAAGTTAGGAATCGATCACACACGCAGAAAAAAAAAAATCCACAGAAAAAAGAATTATTTATCTTAGGGCCTTGGCAACACAGGCGACTTTCGGCGACAAAATGAAGTCGAAGAAGGTCTCTCTGGGCTCTCCTCGTAATGTCTTTTTTTATGGAAAGACGCCAACCTTGGCACCCCCCCCGAACAATAAAAGGTGTCCTATTCTTTATGGGTTCTCCTTTATTGTAATGTGCGAAAACCTTTGAACGCAACGGAAAGCAGAAACATTTATCTGAATATTTCTATTTTCCCCGCTAATTTTCAAACATGTGGGGACCATATGCTCAGAAGCTTTTTTTCCCCATGACAAGGTCGTTCCAATTTAAACAGGTGATTGAAGCAGAACAATCTACCCACACAAGTTATGACAATATTTACATATTTCATGTAAACTTCTTTTTTTCAAAAGAAACATACTTCATAATTCGAAGTGTTTTAACTTTCTAACTTCGAATTTTTTTTTTAAATATTAGGTGAATTTATGAGAGGGGCGGACAGCCCCATTGGGCAAAATCGCCCATTTTCCCCAATGGCAACTGCATTGGCTAATGCTATGCTCCATAGATGTTTTTATAAAATTTGGACCCAAAACCTTCAAGCGAACGGGTTTTTTTTAAAAAACAAACAAAATTCAAATTGTTTTTAAAACCAGAATGTACGGAGCCCTGTAAAGGACAGGCGAAATTTTTTTCTAAATTTTGACATTTCAATTTGACAATTCTCTCGACATTTCGACTTTTAATCTCTTTTATTCGGCCATGTTAATTATGCCATGTTGTGCGCACCATACTCTTAATAATTAAATTATTGCTGCTACAAGAGGGCGCTTGCAATAATTTAATTATTAGAGTATGGTGCGCGCAACATGGCATAATTAACATGGCCGAAAAAAAAAAATTAAAAAGTCGACATGTCGAGATTTTAAAAAAAATCTCGCATGTCCTTTACGGGGCTCCGTAGAAATGTGTTTAGATTCTTATAAACATTTCAAACTGTTAATAAAAAGTTTATTTTGAAAGATATCAAAATCATGAAAACACATTTATCATCATCATCACAAACTATTCTAGTTTCTAAAACACTTCGATTTTTTTGGTCGTAATGTTTCTGTGCTGAAAAACGGTTCGCTTGAATTTTTTTTTAATATTATTCCATTTATTTGTATCTTTTTAATGAATAATATAAGACTAGTTGGGGCAGCCCGTCATAAATGACGGGAGCAAAATTCACAGGCAATTGTGCCCAGCATTAGAATTTCTTTTCCTCCGCCCTTTTATGACGTCAGACCAAGTAACAAACCAATTAGAAATTGATGACGTTCATGAAAGGGTGGAGCAAAAAAAATTCTAATGCTGGGCACAATTGCCGGTGATAAACTGTAGTTTAATTTTGCTACTATTATCCCCTCCCCTTTTTACAGTATATTTGAAAGCGAAAATGAGTTTTTCATTTTCTCTGGTGTGCGCATGCGCGTCGTTTGTTCCTTTTTTACTCCTTTCATTTCAATTTCAGTCACCCCCTCCCACATTTCCCTCTCTCCCCCCTCCACACTTTCCAACATTTTTCCCCTCTCCAATTTAATATCATGGGGTTCTTGGATGGGAAGGGTGCAACATATAGTTGACCTTGAGAAAAAGCGGTTCATTCATTTAAATAAATTCCGATGTTACACACACACAGACACAGACCTGACTTAATATATATAATAATAATAATATAAGATTCTTATTATAAGAGGGATTCGAGAACCCTTTTAGGATTCGGATTCGAGAAAATTTAGGACTCGCCCGACCTCTAGCGACAAGTATTGTGCGAAATGTCCGAGATGGGCTGCCATAAATTTAGTGTATTGAAAAATAAAATAAAATTAATTATATAAAAAAGCTCACCTTGATAAAAGCAAAACAGAAAACTAAACAAATAAAATCCAATTAGTTGAAGAAGTTTAAAATCACAAAATGGCATAACTTCTACACAAAACTGTAACTTGATTTGTGAAAAGAAAAAAATACAGAAATAATTTCCAGTTTAAAAACTAAACAACAGTTTTTTTTTTTTTTTCAAAAGGAGTAAAAAAAAAAAAAGTTCACCTCTGATAACTTTGAAACCGGTGAACTTAAAAAAAAAGTTTCAAATATGAAGGAATGACGAAAAGTTATAAACACAGAAGAAACTTTCGACCAATCAGAAAATAGAAACCACGCAATGACGTCACCATACACTAATTGAGAACTATTATTATTATTATTATTATTATTATTATTATTATAATATTATTATATATTGAAGTTCATGCCTATTTTTGGTTGGTTTCAATGTTAACCATTAATATTGTTGAAGCCTTTTTTTTTCTTTCTTTAATAAGAAAAGCCATAATAATAATAATAGGAAGCAACAAAAACAAAATGTTTTATGAGTTTTTAAACATTTGATGCTCTTGCTCTACCTATCCATCCATCCATATGATAATCAAAACCACAATAGAAAGGGCCAGAGATTCATTTTTAGGAGATTGAAAACTAAATATTCGGGCAAACTATACAGTATTCACCATATTTCGCCAAACAGACTTGAATAAAAATAAAAATAATAAAAATAATCAAACACTTGTTTATTTAAAAAAAATTAAATTCGGATATGTAGCACCTCGGCTGGAAAAGTGGCACAACTAAAAAAAGCCGCTTTTTTTGGGCCGGGGGGGGGGGAAGGTTAGGTTTAGGAGGGAATGAGTTTAAATCTCAATCTATTGTATGGGAGCCAAATAAACCGATATTTTGAATAGTCAAAAACGGTTTTTGCACTTGAGAAGCTCAGCAAATTATAAGCTTCTCATAACTTTATACTAGGGATGGGACAATTCGAATCCTCGAATCTTGAAAAATATTCGAGATTCGAAAACACGAATCTTCGCGCTTTTTTCGAATCTTTCAAATCCTAACCTAAAAAAAACTGTAAAAACTTTGGTAAAATTAGTTTTAACTCCATTGACGTCCAATAGAAGCGTTCACAACCCCCCCCCCCCCCCAAAAAAAAGTGCTTTTTTGAGTTGTGTCACTCTTGCAGCCCAGGTAGGTGCGATGTGCGCATGTCGCGTAAGGACAATTCCACAAGAAACTGGCAAAAGTGCAACATGAGTTCGAGACAAAAAACACAATAAAACGCTAGAACAAGCAGTACTCAAGACAAAACCACAACAAAATTTGTTGTGACAAAAACAGAATTAGGTGTTTTGTTTTTGTTTAGCTATAGCTGTTCAACATAGACGTGCACAACAGCCTTTAAGGGTAGAACACACCAGGATGCTTCGTTGCGATACAATGTTGCGAGTCTGAATCGCGTCAGTTGCAATTCAGAAGCCGCAATAATGTTGAAATGTTTGGGGGGCTTGAATCGCGTCGGTTCGGATTCATGTTTCTTGACTTCCATCAAAATGGGCAACATTTCAACATTGTTCATAGTGTGGACGCTGCTTTTTGAAACATGGACAAAGCCTTTTAAAGAGCTCAGTCTGCTATTAATTATTAAAGACTTAAGACTGTTAAACTACTTGAGGACCTTCTTTGTAAAATTCACAACTAAATTATGTTTTGGAGATTTCGGAACTCCTGCTTCCCATCTATTAATTTCAGGGTGAACTGAATGTGGTTCTGATTCAGTGCCCACCGCCGTTTCTTGTTTTATTCGCCCCTCGTGATCAATGACAGTGGAAGCACATATCGAAAGGGCCATTTCCGGCAGGTGCTAATGACATGGTGAAAGCCAGAATGATAGAGAGAGAGAGAGAGAGAGAGAGAGAGAGAGAGAGAGAGAGAGAGAGAGAGAGAAACTTGAGTATAGGTGTCGAGACACGGAACAATGTTGCGGGTCTGAATCGCGTCAGTTACGATTCTGCCCCGCAACATTGTATCGGAGCAGCCCTGCAACAAATGTATCGCAACAAAGAATCCTGGTGTGTACTAATCCTTAGTGTTGCCTTGAATGTCTTAAAACAGGGGGGGGGGGTTCCCTATAGGCCTACAAATCAATATCAATTCACAACAAGCGTCAATTGAAAAGCCAATAAAAGCAAATGAAATCAATTCAAAGTCAAGAAGAACCACACAACAAATGAATCAAAACATCGATGCCTTTTTACCATAATTCGAACCTGACGGGATTCGTGTTCCTTCGGGAACTTCGATTTCTCAAAATGTCAAAAGCGGAGAGAAAAAAAAAAAGAGTATCCAAACCAGAGCCAAGAGGATCGGGCTTCACAGTGGTTTTTTCTTTACTTTTCCGATCATTGCACACACACACACACACACACCAACACAATATTTGACGCAGGCAATTAGAAAACGGGATAAACAGACGTTGGCTCCGCCTTTTTCATGACGAACTTCAACTTCTAATTGGTTTGTTGTGTGGTTCGACGTTGAAAAGGGCGGAGCATATGACGTCAGACTACATAACCAACCAATTAGAAGTTGCCGTTCATCATAAAAAAGGCGGAGCCAACGTCTGTTTATTCCGTTTTCTAATTGCCCTGTATATTTGACCGGGGGGGGGGGGCGGGTTTGCCGAGATCGATACCATGTTTAGTTACAAAAGGGGGTCGAAAATAATAAACGCACCCGCCAGGTCAAGGGCGTGCGTAGGTGGAGGCGTCAGTTTATTTAAAGAACGTCCCATAAATCTAACTAACCGTCATACTGCGAAATCAAATTGCACTTGAAGAGAATCCTATTAATTATCCTAATTCAAAGTGCAGAAGAAGAAGAAAAAAAAAAAAATACCAAATTTTTCAAAGCTATTTCCGGCCACAACTCCACTGTCAGTATATTATTTTTGTTTTTTTTTCAAGGTCACCTTCTATATATATATATTTTTTTTTTTAATAATTATGATTAGAACAATGAGGAATAAAGAAAAATAAGGCCAAAATGAATCGATAGAAACGACCAGCATTTTTTTTTAAAAGAGAAAGGCAATCAAAGGAGTTCAATGACTGACATTTAAAAAGGAGAAACTCGTTCTAAATAATAATGTCTCATAGACATGCATAGACATATACATGTATGTAATAAAAAGCAGCAATCATCAGGAACAAAGTTAAACACTTAAACCCTCTGCGACAGGGTTCCAACTTCAACAATACTATTAAATGGTTTTTTTCTAAAACAAACTTTTCATTTTTAAAAAAACCGTATTTTTTTTTTGGGGGGGGGGGGGGGGGGGGGGTTATTTTTCTTATTTTCCATTTCCCAACCTTACTAGTGTAGTAGTGTTGAAAATGAACGTGTTTTTTATTTTTTAAAAAACGGTTTTTATTTTTTAAAAAACGCTTTTTTTTATTTTTTTTATTTTTTTTATTTTCCATTTCCCAATTTACTATCAAGTTTTTTTTATAAGTTATCAAAGTTTATTAAGTGTGAAACATTTTTTAAAATAAAATTTAAAACATGTTTTTCAGATTTCCTATCATACAGTGAAGGTTAATTAAAATGACTTCAATCACGAATCTGACATAATTTATATTCTTAATTCATTAATTTGCATTTCACTGCTTAATGTAAACTTTGTACTTTTCCCTATCATAAAACTGAAACCAATCAGGAATCAGGATTCACCACCCACATATAACTAAAGAACGGCTTTTTTTTTTTGCATTTCCTCCCCCCCCCCCCCCAACCCCAGCTTTTCTTTTAAAAATAAAACATGATTTTCTAAAAAAAAAAACGAACACTTTTTAATTTACATCTGGGGGGGGGGGGGGGAGGACACTTAAAACACATCAATTTTCTTTCTTTACTGCGTTTTTCATTTCCCGCCGTTTTTAACTTTTTCTTTCACCGTTTTTTTAAATTTTACAACACTACTATTAAACAAGGCACAAAAAACATGGCCATTTGTGAATACTCGCTTATATATATATATATATATAAAAAAAAGGTCTAAAAAGTAAAACAAGACGTAATCGTGTCTTGTGTTGTTAGTGTAGTGGTTAGTGTCTCGGACTCTCAACCGAAGGTTAGGGTTAAATCCCCGTGTAGTGTGGATTATATTTTCAAATAGTTCGGTGGACAAACAAACAAACAAATTATGAAGTTAATAAATAACATCGAGTTATAACGAGACTTTCGACATCGAAAACTTGTTCAGAAACGTGAAGTTCAAAATGACAAGTTTCTTTCTTGAGAACTGACCTTAGCTGTCATCTGATGGGGCTAGTTTACTAGCCGCTAGTAAAAGTGGTCAGTAATGCCGCATACACACTAGACTGGTTGTAGCCCTTTAGCAGCATAGTGAGAACTGCTACCAGCAGCTGCTTTCTCCAGCACGCTAGTGATTTGAACAGCAGCTGGTGAAGTTGGACATGTCCAACTTTGGCAGCTACCAGCTGGTCATGTGACTCCCTTCCTGCTGCTACCAGTGTGAACCCTTTGTCTCTAGTAGTGGCACTAGTGGGTACTTGACACTCCATTGCTTGCGTTGGTTGGTTGGTTGGTTAGATTTTGTGTTTTTTGAAAGACGGTGAAACCGCCGGTTAAACAAAATAATATCAAAACTAATATTCCAAATAAAAGTAATACAACTTAGCACTAAAAACTAGCTAGTTGCCACATGATTATTACTAGTCCCGGGAAAGTAGACAGTAATAGCGGACAGGCATTTAGAAATCCGGGACGAACTTCAGTTGGCTCCGCCCTTTTTATAACGAACGCAAGTTCTAATTGGTTGGTTATGTAGTCTGACGTCACATGCTCCGCCTTTTTCAACGTCGAACCACACAACAAACCAATTAGAAGTTGCCGGTCGTCATAAAACGGGCGGAGCCAACTGAAGTTCGTCCAGGATTTCTAAATGCCTGTGTAATAGCGGCCACTTCTAAAACTAGCCTCGCGACAACCGGGCTTTACAAGGAACCCAAGGACATTTGATAAATGCAAATATTTACCTTTCCCACCCCACCCCCTCTTCTACAGGCAAGTAAAGATAGTAAGATACAGTCGTTTGCTCCGCCCCTTTTATAAGGACCCGCAACTTCTAATTGTTTTTTTATGTGGTCTGACGTCATATGCTCCGCCCTTTTCAATTTCCAACTGGTTGATATTTGGTCTGACGCTCATAAAAAGGGGCGGGGCAAACGACTGCATCTCCCTGTCTTTACAACACACGCATATCGCACTTTGTTTTGGCGCGCCACGCACGCGCCAACTTATCTTTCATACAAAACAAACAAGCCACATGTATTGGGCGCACGTGCCCGCTCCCTTCTCCTCCCCCAAAACGTGACGTTTTTCTTTCTTTCGTTAGAAATGAATTTACCTTCTTCACGTGCCGTCCATAACGATTGCCAACGCGAAATTACACCTCGATATCGACCACGAACCGCCGAAAACAAAAAAATGTGAGGATAACTCAAAATATAAAAAAAGTACGGTTAAAATGGCGAACGAGGTCAAACTCGTACTTTTTTTTTTACAAAAACAAGATTTTCTTTAGAGAAAGAGCAACAGATTAATTAAAAACAACAAAAAGAGAACAAACTTTTGAATTTTCTCGATTTTTTTTACCGAATAAACAAGAGCGCGATTCAAATATTGCGTTATTACACATTTAACTTTAACATTAGGACGTTGATTTTGAAACGTAAAACTCGTGCAACTTTCACTTAGAAACACAACTTTCGTAAATTCACAACGCAAGAGAGAGAGAGACGACTAGCCAACTGTCCATCTAAACAAAACAAACAACCATTTTGATCGATAATATCGATTTAAGAAATTGGATCGATCTTTTGAAAGATCGATTTTAAAAAATCTGAATAAACCAAATCTATGAAGGTAAAGCAACTCCATGTTTAAAAAAACCGCCGAAAGTGAGTGAAGAATCGTCTGCTTTTTGAAGCTAAAGACATCTTTCTAAAACCGACATGCATTAAGTAAACTGAATCGTATTTGTAATTGAAGCACTAAGTACAATTTGCGCCATCTATTGGCTAAACTCGGTTTTGGCACACAATGCTTCGCAAGAAAAGTTATCTGTTGAGTTACTTCCATATATATTTATCATGGAACAAACGGCACAGGCAAGGGGGCCGACATGGAAGAAAATCATGTACGAGATTTACAAAGATTCACAGCAGATCGTATGTTACTGTACGGAAAGCCATTTTAATGTTTTATCCGCGTTCGACTGGATTAACAGAATAGAATAAAAATCTTAAACTGCAGTAAAATGCAGATAAAATTGCCTGTACGAGATTCAACCCCCATTGCCCAGAGGACTGTAACTATTCGGCACATGCGCAGTTCGGTTGGTCACTTTATTATAAAGTCTATGTATCAGGTTCGGTTACGATTTCCAGATGCGCATTGACAGGCAATTAAAAATCGGGACAAACAGAAGTTGGCCCCGCCCTTTTTATGACGACCGGCAACTTCTAATTGGTTTGTTGTGTGGTTTGACGTTGAAAAGGGCGGAGCATGGGACGTCAGACTACATAACCAATCCATTAGAAGTTGTGTTCGTCATAAAAAGGGCAGAGCCAACTTCTGTATGTCCCGATTTCTAATTGCCTGTTGCGCATTGCAGTTTATCGTTTTATATAGGAGTGATCGCAGATTTGCTTTAGCAGCGCCATCTATTGATGGCCAATAGAAACTGCGAATGAACCGATCACTACAGAAGACATAGGAAGTCGGCGAAAATTAATTAAATTAAATTAAATTAAAATTAATGAATAAAATTAATTGGGCGTTTTTTTGCACACCTGTGGCGCGCGAACCTAAATATAATTCCCCCCCCCCCAAGTAAAAAGAGAAAAATAAATATTGAAAATGTATGAGGCGCAAACTCCTAATTGCCAAAATAAAAATGTTCATTGAGTATTGCACAATCAAAACACGCCGCATCGACATTCGACCCTAAAACCTTGTACACACATGAGTTAAATGAATTCAAATTAAATGTGTTTAGGTGAATTTATACGGAATCCAGTTAAGGACATCACCGCAAACAAAAATTGACTTTATTATTAATATTTTAAATTGAAATACTAAATCAATATTTTGCCAATAATTTATAAATTACATTTTAGTAAATTAACTCAATATTTTCAGATTATCAACTGAATTGAATTGGACATATTGTTTGTTTGCCCTTCACACGTTTATTATTTAAATGCATTTAAATTATTAGGTGTGTACTAGGTATTAAAGCCTAAATAACGAGATAAATATGCTACAGGGACGGTGTAAAATAAAAAAAAAACAGTTTTAGGCATTTTCTAAAAATTTTAAAATCGCCAGTTACAACATTGTTCTAGCACATGCTTTAATTATAAAAAAAATTAATATACAATAAATACATTATGTAATAAGAATTATTACATAATATATTTATTGTATATTATTTTTTTTTTAATAATTAATTTATTAAATAAACTATAAATGTATAATTGTGTATAGCATAAAACAGTTGCTATAAAGAGTAATAAATTAGAAAATTGTTACTACTTTTTAGTCTTTCTTTAAAAAAAACATTCATTAAAGACCACAACATTTTATTTGGATTCTTTTTTGTATTCATATTTTAATATTTTGCAATTCAAAATATGAATACAAAAGTGTTGTTTATAAACCCAAATGAGTTCAATGTTTTTTTAAGTTTCAATTTTTTAAAACTCATTACAATTTCCAAATACACAAATTTATTTTTTTTTAATTGTTGCATTAATGTGAAAAGGTTGATAATAATAATAATAATAATAGGTTAGGCCGGATTTAAAACCTTTAAAAGGTAGTACACACACTAGGAAAGGTTGCAATACAATGTTGCGGGTCTGAATCGCGTCAGTTGCAGACCCGCAACAATGTATCGGAGCAGCCCCGAACATTGTATCACAACAATGTTCTACTAGCCTTAAGAGGCTACATCGCAAAATTACTTCGGAAAATCTCCGCAAAGAGCGCTAGCATCGTTTGTCTATTGAGCTTATAAGACCCGATGTTAAGAGCCTAGATCCACGTCCATCTTGTTGTTTTGAGCAGACGACAACGAGACAAATGAGTGTTCTTATATGGTGTTACTAAAACTGCAAGAAATCGCCTCACAATCGCTCAATTAAAATACAGTAAAGCGCAAAATGCAATAAAAAGTATTGTTCTTCACGTGCTCGATTTATATAATTTTTGAAAAGGTCCTTCTATTTTTAAACAACGTTCAAAGTCGTTCGTTTTTTCAACCCCATGTTAAATCCCATAGGATCAAAAACCGTCCCACAAACATTTGAAAAAATCTCGTTAAAACTGATTTAGAACAATAACAAAATAATTAGCACATACATTCATGTATTGGCTTCACGATGTTTCCTTTTTATAAATTTTGAAAAGGTCCTTCTATTTTTTAATAACGTTTAAAATCGTATGTTTTTTAACTCCATGTTAAATCCCATAGGACTAAAACACCGTCCAACAAAAGTTAAGAGAACTCTCATTAAAAATGAATTAGAGCAATCAGAAAAATTAGCACGTACTTACACGTGTTTATTGCCTTCTGGATTATTCCTTTTTCTAAATTTTAAAAGGGCTTTCTATTTTTAAATAACATTTAAAATCTTACGTTTTTTTAACTCCATGTTAAGTCCCATAGGAGCAAAAAACCGTCACCCAAACATTTGAAGAACTCCCGTTAAAAACAACTCAGAACAATAACAAAATAATTATTACGTGCATTAATCTACTGGCTTCACAATGTTTTCTTTTTATAAGATTAGCACACGAAATTATTTTTCTATTAATTATTATGTGACTTCGAACCGGGAGAAAAAACGTTAAAAAACCGTTTTTCAATCAACAACGATCGCAGCGCCTACATTCGGAGAAATTTTGAACTAAACGATGTATCTAGCCTCTTAAAGAAGAAACGTTAGTTTTTAAAATACACAGTCGCGGAAATATGTTTATTTTATATATTATTTTCATTGAGTGATAGAATGACAAAAAATTGGTAAGTGCGGTTCTATTTTTAAAAACTATTTCAAAATCGAATCGTATGCACTCATAAGAAAAAAAAAACATCCATTAAAATGCTTGTAAAAATACCTAAAAATAATTTTAAAAAACCAGAAAAAAAAATCAGCACGTGTGCCAATGTGTTGGCTTCACTGTGGTTTTTTTAAAATTACTTTCACGAGCATTGTTATGAATGTTTTTTTTTCTTCTTACGAGCGCGTACTCAATGGAGTTTAACGTAAGAATTAGAAATTCGCGATTTTGAAATAGTTTTTTAAAAATAGAACCGCACTTTCCAATTTTTTGTCATTAATCACTCGATCAGCATATATTTAAGGTGCACATTGCACTTTGAAAACTTAATATTGGACAACTTTAAATATGAAAAATAAACATATTGCCACCACGACTGTGTATTTTAAAAATTAACGTTTATTCTTTAACATTGGGTCTATGGGCTCAATAGAAAAACGATGCTAGCGTTCTTTGCGGAGATTTTTCGAAGTAATTATGCGCTGTAGCCTCTTAAGGACCTAGACAACTGGACTCTTTCTGAGAACCTGAGGATGCATCTATGTGGCTACATTAATAAACATTTATAAAACACGAAATCTATTTATTAAATGAACTGTTCTTTTGATAGACTTAGTGCTTTTATAGATTTTGGTTTTCGCCAAAGCTGCTCAGACTAAGCCCGATTTGAGCAAAACGGGAAAGCACAAAATTTATATTTTTATATTATTATTTTTCGAGTTTATAAAGCAATGCCAAGACAACAATTTACTTTTAAAGATGAATTTGTAATACATTGATTGACCTCCACCACTGCCGTTGTTCGCCCGCTCCGATTTTTTCCGATTAGCAGTAAATCGGCAAAAATCGGCCTGGTACAGCCTTAATCGACAGGAGAAAAAAATTCCATAGCCCAACTACATTTGGAAAGAAAGACCACCAATATGACATCAGTTCCAGGTCTTATTTCGTTAATAGGCTTCGGATATCATGTGCGTGCGGCGCACATATCGAGAGATCTTCGAAAAAGTTGAAATCGACAGCAACACTGACAATCAGCGACTGCAATCAACTGAAATAACCTCTACAAGGAGACTTTTCATAAATAGAAAAGTTGTTCAAATCCAGATTACTGATAAACACTTTTCGTACATACGCCTCTTGCACCTGATAAACCCTCTTGATATAACGTAATATCGCCGTACATTTCATAATGTTTCAGGTTACTAGAATCAAACAATTTTAACATTGATCCAACACATGACCTACGGCTCCGTCGGCAAAATATATTGAACATCTTGCGATTTTGGATCCGAACCCGATAGTAGTTCCTTAGAGAGTATCCGCATTTTCAAGGCATGTTCTTCCTCCATCATTTCAAACTGACGACGTGCCGTGTTTCGTTTCAACGTTTCGGTTTCTTGTTGCAACATGAGCGTTCTCATACGAACCCTATGCTCCTCGTACTCCATGTCAAAAAGAGACGATCGATGTTCCTTTCGTTGCCGGTTTTTCAAAATACCTGTAATTGATACATCATCTCAATTAATAGGGGCTAAAATTACTAGTATACGAGGAGTATAATACCTGACGCTATGTCTGGCTTAATAATATGAGATGTACTATTGTCTCCTTCGTCAATACTGTTCGTGATGTTGCTACCCGACATGTCATCCACCCCAGTTGCAATATCTCCTTTAGCTTTCACATCATCTGTGGACACTTGAGAGTCTATAAACATGTTACTTAAACCAGGGGTTCTTAACTGGGAGGGAGGATGGGTATGGACGATATAGGACTCGATTTCTGAATAATTTTTTTTTTCAGAAAAACTTGTCAAATTAAAATAAACTAGGCCTTTGGAGCAACAAAATTTTGTAAATGCTCCGCTCCGCGTCAAATTCATTTTGAATCAAATTTGATATTAACATAAATAGCGCCATCTAGTGCCACCATAACAACTCACACAAATGGCCAACAGTCGTTTAGTAAACTAAGTTGTAATTTTTTTTTTTGACATGCATGCCCGATTTAAGTAATTTCGGCTTGGAATTGGAATTTAAAAAAACTGGGGCAGTACAGCAGTCAAAAATATTAGTGCTCCAGCTCCGGTCACTCCACTGCTCCGCTCCAAAGCTCTGGGATAGACTTTCACTGGTATCAATATGGATTGAGAAAGGGAAGCCGCTAAAAGACATCTTTTGAAGTCAAACTGGTACCCTGAAGCTGCTGTCACCCCAGGCTATCATTTCCACTTGAAAAAGGCCCGTTCCCTCCATTACTACCCACTCCATTACTTCCTCATGGTTCATTGACCTGTCCCACCTCAATGCCCCGCCTTTACCTGTTGGTGACCACTCCCCCCTCCTTCCCCACATGGCGATGGGCGGATGAACACCAAAGAAAAGGTGTCCGGCCATTTTGCTGCTGGTTTACCTCTTTGAGGTATATCTGCCCCCAAGAGTATAACGTGCCGGACACGAGAAGAATTGGGCGCCATTTCTTTCATCGTAGTGTCTACTACACTCAATCGTTTTTAATCTAGTTGTTATATCTTCATAATCATTCTGCCATCTTGTCTACTTGGTATTTTCTCATCAAGAGAGGCTACAACAGAGGCTACTTCAGGTAATCAGGGTTAAACCTAGCTCTTCGTAAGTTCCTATATGGTGCCTGTACGAACCCAAGAAAAGCCTCCTGTTACAATAGGTACTTAATTTACATGTACATCAATGAAATTCCAGTATCTATCATAAACGTATGATTGTGTGAAAGCGGCCTAATAGGACTGGTGATAACGATGGTGGCGACTTCGATAACCTGGTGAAGGGGGTATGGGGACATATTGGGAGGGGGGGGGGATCTCTAATCGTAAGAAACGTTAAGAACCCCTGACTGAAAACTTAACAAAATACGCTTACCGGAATCACAATCATATCCATTCACAAGTGGGTTCAGCTGAGATAGAATGATTGCTGTAATTTTCTCCGTTTCTTGACTTACGCCTGGAACCATTCGCCCACCTCCTGTTTTACGCAGTGCTTGTTTCTTTATTGCAAGCTGTCCCAACATAATTTATGTATCAGACAAACCAATGAATATTCCTCATACTATATATTTTACCAGTTTGTTTCAATTTGTCGATGCCCGAACACACGACAAATAAGCAAAACAAACACCATGTTCGTATATTGCTTACCTCCTTTTTAGCAGTACGTTTCGCATTGCTCCAGTATTTCTGCAACTGTTTCGCAGTTCTGGCATTGGTTTGACAGTCACTGCAAAACTGTGACGTGATCGAAACCCACGCATCTTTTTTCCGTTTGATACTGCTAAAATCCGACTGTTTCGACTCGACGACATCCCTGTTTTGCTTAACGAGGTCCAAAAGTAACTGTCTTTCGTATGGAGAAAAAGCGACAGCCTTGTGGCGTATAGCTTGCGTCTCGCTATCGTCATCCGACATGTTCTAATGAAAAATGTAATCATGACAATCGTTATGAATCAAGATACACCACCAATACAACTTATGTAAGTGAAAGCTGAGCAACATTGGGACAAAAAGGACGAATAGGGCTGAGGTGTTTTCTCAAGAACTGCTGCTGCCATCTGGAAGACATTGCTATTAACTTTTAAATTCTGGACAAATTTAGTAATAATTTAAAAGAGGTTACATAGCAAAATTACTTCGAAAAATCTCCGCAAATAGCGCTAGCATCGGTTTTCTATTGAGCCCAATAGACCCTACGTTAAAGAAGAAACGTTAATTTTTAAAATCCACAGTCGCGGCGGAAATATGTTTATTTTTCATATTTAAAGTTGTCCAATTTTAATAGTTCAAAGTGCAATGTGCTCCTAAAATATATGCTGATCGAGTGATAGAATGACAAAAAAATTGTTAAATGCGGTTCTATTTTTAAAAATTTATTTCAAAATTGCGAATTTCTAACTCTTATGTTAAACTCCATTGAGTACGCACAACCTGGGCAGACCTAACACCAGCGATGTTACGTAAAATGTCGCAAAACACATGGAGACGTATCCGACTCTGCAGCGACAACGATGGAGCTCACGCGGACCTAATTAGATCCTTAGGTAAGTAGGCCCACCCTGTACAGTTCGGTAACTGCCCAATGCCATCAATACTTAATAGTGTGAATTCAAAAGAGGTTAAAAACCCGTCATTTACGTGTTTTGTGCATTTTAAGGAAACGTTTCGTCATAATAATAAATTAATAATGAATAGCACAACCCTCACGTAGTCAATTTTGCGGTTCTAAAGATTCCCAAAACAGTTTGTAAACACCAAGTTGGTTCGAATCGATACGGTTCAGGACAAAATGATGAACTGATGAACATTATGGGTAACTGTAAAACCCGACACAGAAAGCACATAGAATTGGATGAATACTATATTAATATGGATGAACAGTTTGAACACAAACTTTAAAGGGATGAACAATAGAGGAACAAAAGGATGAACATGGTTTTAAGGTGGATGAACATGGTTGATCTCCCATAAAATCATGTTCATCCTTTTATTTCTCTCTGTTCATCCATATTAATATAATGTTCATCCAATTCTATATGAATTTTGTGTCGGGTTTAAGAGTTACCTTCAATGTTCATCCGTTCATCTTACAATAACATTGCGCCTACGCCGTCATGCTGCACACGCACGTGCTAGTGTGTATAGGTTCATAAACTACTACACTTACCATCAACAAACGTCGTACGTTACGAAAACGGGTTATAAAACGTGTCTAGTTGCTTGACCCTCAAGACGAATTTAGTCCATTAGAAAGCCGTTTTAAAGATACTCAGTAATAGAAGAAACCCAACTATAAGAAATTATTAAAGTAAATAGCATCTAACTTATAAAAATAATCGATATCGTACCAAAAATTGAAAATAAGTTGGAAAGACTTAACTTACCTTCTTAAAACGTTCAAGAACGTAAAATTTAACTGTGGTATGTCGTTAGAAACATAATTCTGGATCTGTTGAAAGTGTGAAACAGTGTTTCATGTCTTCCTGTTTCAATTTTCAACGAAATTGATTAAAAACTAGCCGATTTCAAGATTTATTTTCAACAGAAGAAAACTTGACGCGTTAACAAAACATGGGCGCCGCCATCTTTAAATGTATTCAACGGATACGACATAGTTTGTGGATCACGTACGACGTGCACGAAGGGGAACGACATAGAAGAAAAGCATGAAAGAGATTCACAGCAAGGCATTACGTACCTCGTAGCATTAAAAGGAGCTTCATTGCTCTTTATTTTACACATGCGCGTTGTATCTATGAGAGTACATATAAAGTACAGTATATTAAAAGCCTAGACACAGCGTTTAATTCAAAATCTCTCCGAATGTAGGCGCTGCGGTCGTTTTTGCTATTAAAAATGGTTTTAATCCAGTTATGAAGTCACATAACAATTAATACAAAAATAACTGCACGTGCTATGCTTACAAAAAGCAATAAGTATGAAGCTAATACATTATTGCACATGCTAGTTTTTTGTTATTGCTCTAAATCGTTTTTAACGAGAGTTCTGCAAACTATTGTGGAACATTTTTTTTGGTCCTATGGGATTTAACATCAAGTTAAAAAAATGTATGATTTTAAACATTATTTAAAAATAGAAGGACCTATTTAAAATTTATAGAAAGCGATCACTTAATGACCAATACTTTCTATTGCATTTTGTGCTTTACTGTATCTTCATTGAACGATTGTTTGACTATTTCTTTAAGTTTTAGTAACACTTTATCGTGTGTAGAGCAATAAATGGCACTGCGAGATGTATGAAGATCAGGGAAAGTCTTCTAATGCTAGTCATATGTATGGCCAACGCCTCCTAATTCTAAAGGCCTGCTCATTTTCTTAAAATTCAATAGTAAAGCCTCGTTTTCATGATGATAGCCACAATTGCACTGACGTGTTATCTCGCACTTAACTTAGCACTATCTCGTTTGACTAGTGGTAGCCAAGCATGGGGTGCCCGAGATGGTCTATGGGGTATGCAAGATTTGCAATCAATTGATATTGTTCAATTTTTTTTTTATAATTGTGCTATGTTAAAATCTTGTCTGCACCAGAGAGTGCGCTAATTTGAAATAGTGAGAATGCTAGCCTGGGGTTCATGACTCCTCATCTGTCTCTCCCTATCTCGGCATATGAACCAGTTTGTGAGTGTGAAGGGATATCCCTGGGGACTTGGTCGATTTGGACCTGGTTGCACATCGTAGGTGTAACAGATCCAAGTGTATAAGAGCACCGCGCTCCTCTTTGTTCGTCATCCATTTCGCTCTCTCAAATTTGTTCATGCTTGTCTTACGTATAGATTCCATTCCGTTATGCAACAATGGGCCCGTGGACCGTCCGACTTAGGTCGATGTATTAATGCAAAAAAAAAAACATCTTTGTAATTCTTATGTCTTCTTATATAGAGATGAATAAAAGCGTTTTAATAAAAAGCGGCGTCGTCTTTTCGTATGTTTAATATTCTTCAGATGATCGAAGACACCATATAGGATCAAGGAGGCAAAGTACCCAGTGGAGCGTCCGAATACGGCGATCAGAAATGGTTGTAATCACCTTTCTGAAGAATTTCATGCTCTTCACGAAGCCATTCATGACCATCCGGCTACCGATGACTCTTCAGTGAACCCAGAAAGTTCACAAAAAAGAGGGTCAAAAGTAGAGAAAGATCTTCACGCTCGCACTTAAATCACGATTGTCATTTATTTTCATCTAGTAAAAAAGAAAAAGAAGACGAAACAAAGTGATAATTAATGTTTTATTTAAAATGCAAGTCAACATTTAAT
This sequence comes from Brachycybe producta, assembly GCA_036925085.1. NCBI lineage: Eukaryota > Metazoa > Arthropoda > Diplopoda > Playtdesmida > Andrognathidae > Brachycybe > Brachycybe producta. The sequence goes on from JAUPFP010000003.1 coordinate 4,288,704, forward strand.
TTATTTACACGCAGAATAAATTATTTACAGATTTTTTTCTTATTGTGTCAAAAGTTTTTTGTTTCACTTGGACTTGATTGTGAAATTATTTCAAATGCTCCAATAAATTACAAAAAAAAATCCCCATAAGGATGATGAATTACAAATATTCTAAATTTCTCTCTTCAAAATTTTACTAGAATGATTTTTTTATAACATGTTTTAATTAAAAAAATAATTATTTAAAGTGAAACATCATTCCATATTTTTTTTTATAAGTTGAATGAAATTTAATATCACTCAGAAGTTAATAAAATATTAAAATCATAAGGAAAAAAAAATTCCTGATAAATATAAAAATGATTTTTTTTCTTTCGTTTATATTTGGTATTATTTTTTAAGTTAGAAAAATCCGACAAAATTTGCTTGTCGCCGGTCCTTGCGACCAGTTTCGTTTGTTCTAAAAAAAATGTTTACATGGAACACTCGGTGTCATGGGTAGACAGTCGCGCTCACGACGACACAAAATCAGTTTTACCAGTTAAAAAAAACCAGACTCAATGCAACATTTTTGCCGAAGAGGACAATCTAAAAAGCAATTAATGTCCATCAGCCTGTCCCTAGATGCTGTCAACACCTTTTCGGAACTGCAACAGGGCTAGAAGTCTTTACCTTTAAACGGGCCAACGAGGGTTTCTCCAAATTAGTACATCTTGAAAGAGCTCTTAAAATAGAGAAAGAGAAAAAAAAAATTGTTTTACAATTTCAAACTTAAGTAAGAAATTCGTTTTAAAAGTATTAATGTGGCTGAATAGATATTTATTATTAAGACTGGGCCATTCGAATCCTCGATTCCCGCGAATCTTGAAAAATATTCGAGATTCAAAAACTCGAATCTTCACGCTTTTTTTTCGTCTTTCGAATCCTAACCTTAAAAAAATCTTAAAAACTTTGATAAAATTAGTTTTAACTCCATTGACCTCCAATAGAAGCGTTCACTAACAAAAAAAACCGGCGATTGTTGTCAATTTCGGTGGTTATCCGGATCACCAATATCATCACCTTGTGGCAGTGACCCTTAGTGTCACACTGTTTTATTATTAATAATTTAATATTTAATATTATTTCATTTATTTGTATCTTCTTAATGAATAATATAGGATTCTTATACGAGAGATTCGGGAGATTGAGATTCGAGGTATTTTCGAGAACCTTTTAGGATTCAGATTCGAGAAAATTTAGGATTCGCCCTTCCTCTACTTATTATTTTGTTTTCAAAACTAGAACAGTAGAGAAGATTGTGCGAAAAGTATTTTTCAAGGCGATATCTTAAAAAATAAAACATTTTATAGTTCAGTTTGAAAATGGCTTGTTTTTTTTTTTTGGTTTTTCTATTGACATTTCATGAAAAACAATTTTCGGCTTTTTTCAAACTGTCAATAAAAAGTTTATTTTGAAAGATAATCAATTAATCATCATAAAAATACTTTTAACATTATCACAAACTATTCTAGTTTCGAAAACACTTTTGAATTTTTTTTGTAATATTTCTTCTGTAAAACGTTTGCTTGAAAAATATAAATTTTCTCAAAACCGTACGCGGGTCGTTACAAAGTAAATCAAACAACAACTTAAGAGGCTACAACGCAAAATTACTTCGAAAAATCTCCGCAAAGACCGCTAGCATCGTTTTTATATAAAGCCCATAGACCCAATGTTAAAGAAAAAATGTTAATTTTTAAAAAAACACGGTCACGGCAATATGTTATTTTTTTATATTTAAAGTTGTCCGATATTAAGTTTTCAAATTGCAATGTGCACCTGCGGATCCATGCGGATCGAGTGACACAATGACAAATAATTGTTAAGTGCAGTTCTATTTTTAAAAAAACTATTTCAAAATCGCGAATTTCTAACTCTTATGTTAAACTCCATTGAGTACGCGCTACAAAATGTAAGCAAAAAAACATCCATTAAAATATGCTCGTAAAAAATTAAAAAAAAAAACAGAAAAAAATCAGCACGTGCACCAATGTGTTGGCTTCACTGTGATTTAATTGTGGTTTTTTAAAATTATTTTTACGTATTTTTACCAACATTTTAATGGATGTTTTCTTCTTATTTGGGTGTACTCAATGGAGTTTAACATAAGAGTTAGAAATTCGCGATTTTGAAATACTTTTTAAAAATAGAACCGCACTTACCAATTTTTTCTCATTCTATCACTCGATCAGCATATATTTAAGGTTCACATTGCAATTTGAAAACTTAATATTGGACAACTTTAAATATAAAAAATAAACATGTTGCCGCCGAGACTGTGTATTTTAAAACTGAACATTTTTTCTTTAACATTGGGTCTATGGGCTCAATAGAAAAACGATGCTAGCGCTCTTTGCGGAGATTTTTCGAAGTAATTTTTGCGATGTAGCCACTTAAATGAGAATAATTAGTTCTGCAGAAAAAAAAATTACCTTTTAAATACAACTCTTGTGTCTGAGGATGTGCCACGAATAAATAAATTTCATATTAAAACAAAACAAAAAAAGATTGACCCGTCAATATACTGCATGTCCACGGTTACGTCGATTAAAAACAAGGTAAAATAAAGAAATGAACCACGTTCGTCAGACAGCGATCGACGTTTACGAAATGAACAAAACAGAATTACGGCCAACGTAAGCCACATACAACGTTTCGTAACAGTTACCAGAACGAGAATTGTCTCGCGAAACGAATCACGACAACTGGCACGAATGAAGTTCTCGTTTAGAATAATTAAAGGAGTAGAAATAGTATGAAGGACATTTTGCTGACGACGAATCCGACGTCACGAACGATGCAACATATTTAAAAAAACAAACAAAAACCTGTCGCACGTTCTCACACTTGCCAGAGCAGCAAGTGGTTAGTGCTATCGTCTCTTCCGGCCGCCTCGCTACAATTTGCACTACGAAAGTCTTCGTAGCCGTCTCCGCCACTTATAACCAACAAACGGTTGCTTCCTAGAGTACTCGTGGACGCCCTTCGACCGACCGACATACCGTCTTTGTATTTTATAGAGCGATGAGTGTATCGGGAACGTCCGATACCATCTTGAGGCGGAGTCATTTCGACGCAAGTCAAGAAGCGGACGTGGCCCGTGTGACCATGTGGAATACCTTCATTTTAATGATACCAATAAAGATTATTTTCAATTCGTTTCGATCTTTATATTTCATAAGTACGCAAGAGAACCAACCGGACACGTTCGGAGCACCGGATAGTTTCGTCGTAGTCGGTGTCAAGTGAGGTAGCGCGAGATTCAGGATGACCCCGGCACTTGTTCCCACCCACAAAAGATCCTTACAAGCTAGGAGAGATGTTATTCTAAGGCACGCTGCTTTGTGTTGACGAATTATGTCGTCGCAGCCGGCTACATTCAAATAAACATAAAACAAATTAAACTTCACATCAAATAGATTATTTCGAAAAGAAAACAAACAACATTAATCTGCTCCTATACTGTTATAACTTCAAATTGTTTCTACAATAGGAGTCACTCGAATCTCCGCACCGATTGTGAATGGCACTGAATAAAATAACACCAAAACAGCTTTCAAACTGACCGGCAAGCATCTTGGTGACGGCAGGAGAGACGTTGAGGTCGAGAAGTGCCTCGTACGTCGTTGCATGATACAACTTAACGACCGAACTGTTCTGAATCGATATCCAGACACCCAATCCGGATGTAACCATGCACTGAATCGGTCGACTCGTATCGGAATGAACGGCAAACGAATGCTGTGTCGCGAATGATTAAAAAAAATAAGATCATTACGTGTGACGAACTACGATTTGATTCGTCTTCGTAAATTTTGAGCAAACAACCTCAATCTCTAATGAGGTCGTATTGATGACTTTGGCCACACATTGGCAACCGCACCAAAGTTTTCCTTGAACGGCCAGCATACGTGTGACCGGAGCTGCGGCACTGCCGACGGTGATCGTAATCGGTTCCGTTGTATTCCAACCTCCACCTAAAAAAATAAATTGTTGAAAGGGCAGATAATTTAAGTTTCGTTTGATCTAAATCGCAAGTTTTTAAGCCAATTAACCATTTTTATTTATTTATTAATTCTTTTTTAAGTTAACTGCTGAAGTTTATTATAAGAATATAACAGGGTTTCCAAAAAATGAATGGTGGGTTTAATGAAGTTTTTATTATAGGTTGAATTAAACAGGATTGGTTAACAATTGGCCGTTAAACCTTGTACACACATGAGTTAAATGAATTCAAATTAAATGTGTTTAGGTGAATTTATACCGAATCCAGTTAAGGACATGAACACCAAATAAAAATTGACTTTATTATTAATATTTTAAATTGAAATAAATCAATATTTTGTGTCAATAGTTTATATAAAATATATATTTAAGTATTAACTCAATATTTTCAGATTATTAACTGAATAAATTGAATTCGACAACATTATGTTTGTTTGTCCTTCACAGGGCTCTGTAGAACACGTTTATTATTTAAATGCATTTAAATTATCACGTGTGTACTAGATATTAGGCCACAGATTGAGAAACGTTTGCTTGATATTGCATACAAACCTGAGCCCTAATTATGATAAAATTAAATAGCTTCTTTTTTATTCCACTATTTTTAATAGAGAGCTTATTTAAAAATCTTACTTCAAAGTTCTAATTGTCTAATTTCTATTTTTTTTTCTAATTAAAAAAAATCTATTCTCTTATTTTTTTAAAACCCTTTAATAAAAATTTAACTCTGTAACTCACTGGCATCTCTGGGATATACGGTCAAGTCTCCGTTGGCCAAAGAAACGAAAACCTTTCCATCGAGATAACTAAAAGTGAAGAAACTTTATTTAGCGATTTCTCTTAAACTTTAAGAGCCTACATCGCAAAATTACTTCACAAAATCGTTTTTCTATTGAGCCCATAGACCCAATGTTAAAGAAGAAACGTTAATTTTTAAAATACACAGCCGCGGCGGCAATATGGTTATTTTTCATATTTAAAGTTGTCCAATTTTGATGGTTCAAAGTGCAATGTGCACCTTAAATATATGCTGATCTAGTGATAGAATGACAAAAAATTGGTAAGTGTCCTTCTATTTTTTTAAAAAAATATTTCAAAATCGCTCTATGGTAAACTCCATTTAGTAAGAAAAACAACCATTAAAATGTTCATAAAAATACGTAAAAGTAATTTTTAAAAAAACAAAAAAATCAGCACGTGTGCCAATGTGTCGGCTTCACTGTGGTTTCACCGTTTTTTTTTTTTATTATTATTTTTAGACATTGTTATGAACATTTTAATGGTTGTGTTTTTCTTACTCAATAAGAGTTTAACATAAGTTAAAAATTGGCGATTTTGAAATATTTTTTTTTTAAATAGAAGCGCACTTTCCTAATTTTGTGTCGTTCTATCACTAGATAAACATATATATTTAAAGTACACATTGCACTTTGAACCATAAAAATTGGACAACTTTAAATATGAAACTAAACATATTGCCGCCGTGACTGTGTATTTTAAAAATTAACATTTTTCCTTTTTTAACATTGAGTCTATGGGCTCAATGGAAAAACGTTGCTAGCGCTCTTTACGGATATTTTTCGAAGTAATTTTAAAGAAAATTTTCCGATGCTTACATTATACACTGAATGGCCGCAGCGTGCTGTAATTTCACCTTGTTCTTCTTTATTCGAATGTTGTCGTTGCAATTATAAACGTGAATGCTATAAATAAAAATTATTGTGTCATGTCGTTAAGACTCTTGATAATCATGTAGCTATTACAAAATTATCCAAATGAAAAAGAAAAATCTAATAATAGAATCTAATTGTTAAGCCTTACACTTTGAATACAAAGTCGCGCGATTCTAATATCTGACCTGTCGAGATGCAGTCCGCTAGACTGCATCTAGAGTTAAAATTCCAAAGCCTGGGGATTGTTGCGAGACACAAAATTCCCGTGTCTTTTGTATCCCACCAGAAATGAAAAACACAATACAATGTTGTGCAACATTTTGTAGTGTGGACGCATTGCGAGATAAAGAACTCGCCACACCAGCACTCAAACACACATCTTGTTTGGTGATCAAATGAAGGTTATAATTTTATATCAAGCCTTGTCTGCCTGTCTGTCTGTGTATAACGCTGTACGAACAAGGACAAAAACGTTTAAGCACGTCGGTATTTATTTAAATTTAAATGAACCGGTTTTGTTTTCTATCGTGGTCAACTTTATGTTGCGCTCTCCAGATCCAAGAACCCAAACAATATTAAGGTGCTTATTAAAAAAACATGCAAGCGGTTAAGGTAAATTATTTCATGACAACCGGACATTCACAAAAAATTAAACTAGATACTCCTACTATAAAAATACCAAGTATGGCATCATTTGGAAGTTTGATTCAGGGATTCTCCTCACTTGCTTTTTAAAATAGGTGTGGACACTGTGATAAACGAAGTCCCGCAACTGTATCTCGACAGTCCCTAGACAGTCTCATACATTGTCGCGCGACTTTGTAGCCAACTGCGTAATAGACATTACGTTTAAAAAAAACATGTCACGAAACGTATCCCGTATACAAAATTTACCATCCGTCTTCGGTTCCCAACCACATCGTAGGTTCCATACTGTCCATTTCGTCCTGTCTGTTATCGTCATTTCCCAAAGTTTCGCTCTTTTTTCGAAGACTATCATCATCTGAGAACAAAATTAATAATAACCACAGTACAGTAGAGGGTCGATTACCGGAACGCCCTTCAACGCCGGTTATCGGAACCAATTTTTTTTTTTAATTTATTCTTATGGAAATAAAAAAAAAATCTTTGCAATCGGCTTTTTCTTACTTTTCTCCACATTTTTAAATGGAAGTTCAATCATAGGAACTTTTGATTATAGGAACTACGCATGTCCGACATTAGTTCCGATAACCGACGTTCCACTGTATTAGCAAAACATGGGTTGGAGTGTAGGTTCGTGCGGTGTTCGATCGCAGTTTTGTCCCGACAATATTTGCTCCTTTTTCGTATCTTTCTGAATCTCTTTGAAATTTTGCCATTCGAATAGCAAAATATTTTCAGGTTAAAAACTACAGAGTGACACTCCATAGTTTTTAACCTGATAAAAAAAACACATTTCCGACACCTATATCTTCTTTTACGAAGTTCAATCGAGGCTCCTCCAAAGCCGCAGAGGCCGCCCTAAACAATTGTGCAGTCTACAAAAAAGACACTATTGCTGAAAAAGAACTGCCCAAATATGGTTTGCACGCTTCAAGAAGGGCAATATCGACACGAGTGACATTACGCGCAAACGAGGGCAAACGATCTTCGAATTGGATCGAAGTGGATTCTCGTCAAACAAGATGGGAATTAGTCATTATCTATTTCTCCGAAAAAGGTGAAAAAGCCACGATTGCAGCCACAACTGTACAACTCTTGTTTTCTTCATTTCTTCATTACGCTTGCATAGCAAATAAGGGATCAAACGAAAAAATCTCAACGAAAAAAGGAAAACATCAGCTCGCCGGTTGTGGCTGCTATTAAGGCTATTTCTCATTTTCTGAGCGTTCAAAATGGGATACAAAAATTATAGATTTAGGTTAATGTATTAATTAGAGGTGGGACAAATCCTAAACTTTCTCGAATCCGAATCCTTCAAATATAAGAATCCTATATTATTCATTAAGAAGATACAAATAAATGAAATAATATTAAATATTAAATTATTAATAATTAAAAACACAGTGTGGCACTAAGGGTCGCCACAAGGTGATATTGGTGACCCGGATAATTGCAACAATCGCCGGGGTTTTTGTTAGTGAACGCTTCTATTGAACGTCAATGGAGTTAAAACTATTTTTACCAAAGTTTTTAACAGTTTTTTAAGGTTAGGATTCGAAAGATTCGAAAGACGAAATAAGCGCGAAGATTCGAGTTTTCGAATCTCGAATACTTTTTCAAGATTCCCGGGATTCGAATGATAACGTATGGTTTTTTTTTTACTGCAATTAAGATGTTAAATATATCTTTAAAAGCGGTTTTTTTTTTACTACGAAACAATAATCTTTAGCGATACAAAGACCACCGCTACACACGTCCACATATTCTCTCATAGTGGCTTGAAGTGCTTGACATGTATGAGTCGCCGTACTTAGTCAAAATTCCACAAAACAAATAACTTGACATGCACGACACCTCATACATCTGCGAGCCACTTCAATGAAAAGAAAAAATCAATTTTGGAGTTGTTCAATAAAATTAGTTTACCTTCTGAATTCACCTCCTTTTCTTCTTCACTCGACTCACTTCGGAAAAAAAGAAAATCAAAACAACAAATAATCAAGTGTCGAAATTAACTTCGAACACGTTTACAAATATTAAAAAATAAACCTGTCTAATTGGATGTCGGTGTTGCCAATACAAGGTTCCTCCTCGTCGACATCTTCGATCGCAATGCTAACCCCAGATTTACTGTCTAGAAACGTCGATCTACGATGACCACCGTAACCGTCGGTCGCAGCGGACGGAATGGAAGAAATACAGAGAATGCGAGCGTTGCAAACACCATTGCAGGAAGTGACTGTCGGATCCGGTTGCAAGCTAAGAACGCATACTTGGCCTACGTAGCCGTCGCTATTGCAAACCCAAACGTCACGCAAGTTGTGGGCGTTTAAGCCGAGCGTTGATGCAGCACACGTAAACTAAACAAACAAGTCAAACATTTAATCATCATTTCTGATATAAATTGGACAAAAAAAAAACAACCTGCAAGCCAGCTCTCGTCTTACGAATTGGCAACGGATACATGAATTCGGGAGGAAGCCTCCTGTCAGTGGACAGAGCTAAAAGTGAAGTCAAAAATCACCATTTATTACTTAATTAATTTAATAAAAAAAAACATTTAAATCACGACAACCCTCTTTCGAACACTGTTCCCGAATTAAGGGCCCTGGCATGCGAACCGCTTTTCAGTGGTTCGGTTAAACTGCAAAATGTAGTCAGCCAGTCGATCGTGTGCAAAGGTCTGGCGTCTTTCCATAGCAATACATCACAACCTCAACCATACCATCGGTGGCAGTTTTCGACTTCAGAAGCCGCTTGTGTGCAAAAGTCATTCCAATAGCAATACATCACAACGTCAGCTACACCACCGGTGGTCGTTTCCAAGTTCAGAAGCCGGTTGTGCAAAGGCCTGGAGTTTTTTTTTTCTCCATAGCAATACAATGCAACCCGATCAAAACCACCGGTGGTCTTTTCTGACTTCAGAAGCCGCTTGTGTGCAAAGATTGTTGTCTTTCCATAGCAATGCAATGTCAAACCATAGGGGCCTACCCAGCCACCAGCGACACCGCTTTGCAGTTGAACCCAACCATTCAAAAAGGAGCCAAAGAAACTCCCTAAGCATTAAGTCCCAGAATATATTTTGCAATTTGACTGACTAATAGTTCAAATCTGTATTTTTGATCTAAATTGTTGTTAAATTGTTTTTTTTTTTCATTACTGACAACATTTTAAAAAAATAAACTTTTATATTTTAAGAAGATTACAAATATTTTCATTTTTTTTAATAATGGGGATTTTAAAGTTGAGTGCCTACTAGGTCGGCGCCGCTCCGCTCTACCGCCCATTAGTAATGGACAGGAGAGCGGTTCGGAATCCATCAGGTTCGGGAATCTTCCTAAATGTCTTCGTGGCATACTGGGCCAGAATGGAGGGAATAAAACCGAATCGTGCCGCGTTTCATAGTGGACGGACCTCTTCTTGCAAACTATGCGCCGCGACTCGTAGCGCTGCTCCGCCCTACCACCTAATGAACGCTCGGTTTAAATGTGAATTCGTAAATTTAATTGAAGCAAACCTGAAAACAAAAATATGAACAATAAGACTGAAAATGCACCTAGTTTTTGTTTTGCTTCGTGAAACGCAGCTTCCCACGATGCCCTCTTGTCTGGAACTGGAAAGATTATCGACATCGTTTCCATTCCGACTCTTTCAATAACAAAAAGAAAAGAAAAACGAACGTAAAATTAGCTACGAAAAGATTTTGCAAAAAAAAACAGCTGTTCAATAAGCAACAACATTACGAAGAAATTGAAAGCGCTGTTAGAAACTAGAACTGTAGCTGAAACATTTAATATTATTTTCATGTTGAAATAGCTTTCAAAATAAACTTTTTACAGACAAAAAATTTAAAAAAATACCGTCTGTTTCAACTTGGGGTCATTTTCAAACTGACATAAAAAGCTTCTCGTTTTAGAAAGTAGAAGGGTAAGCACAATCACTTAAGAATGTGAAATTACTCTTAAGTGATTGCGCTTACCCTTCTACTTTCTAAAACAATTTTAAGTTTCTCTTAAATTCACAGTGAATCATCATATTTAATTATTACTAGAGCTCGGATTTTTTTATGAAATATTAAGCAAACGTTTCTCAATCTGTGGCCCAAGAGCCAATTATGAAATAACAATATTATTAGAGATTAACCAACAATTAAGCTGGGTTCACACGAGTCAAGTGAGTTTGATCAATTCACTTTAATTTATGGGGCGCCGTTCATGTCGAAAAATACACGAGGCACGTGCGTTGATCAGCCAACGTGAATTCATTTGACATGAAACACGAATTGAACATGTCTAACCCCCTAATAGCTATGTCCACACTCGTGCTGCTTTCATCTTCCATTTGCGCTTGTGATATCCTAAACTGAAATAGTGATATCACTCATTCGTTTCGTTTACGTGAGTTGATCAACTCACTTGACTCGTGTGAACCCAGCTTCAATAACACAATTCTAAACTTGCTGTCAACCCCTCTGACGTCAAAAGCTTCATCTTTACGATGAGGCAACAGCTAGCTAGCCTACCTACTGTATAAAGAACTAGTGGGTTAACCCGTCATAAATGACGCGAGCCAAATTCACAGGCAATTGTGCCCAGCATTAGAATTTCTTTTCCTCCGCCCTTTTATGACATTAAACCAAGTAACAAACCAATTAGAAATTGATGACGTTCATAAAAGGGCGGAGGAAAAGAAATTCTAATGCTGGGCACAGTTGCCTGTGATAAATTCTAGTTTAATTTTGCTACTATTATCCCCTCCCCTTTTTATATTTGAAAGAGAAAATGACTTTTTCGTTTTCTCTGGTGTGCGCATGTGCGTCGTTTGTTCCTTTTTTACTCCTTTCATTTCAATTTCAGTCACCCCCTCCCACTTTTTCCCCCTCCTCGTTTCTCTCTCCCTCTCTACACTTTCCAACCTTTTCCCCTCTCCAATTTAATATCATGGGGTTCTTGGATGGGGAGAGTGCAACATATAGTTGACCTTGAGAAAAAAAGCGGTTCATTTATTCATTTAAATTTATATAAATTCCGACGTGCTTCAAGGTTTGTACAGCGTTAAACACACACACACACACAAATACACAGACCTGGCTTAATATATATATAATATTTTCTTTACACATGAATAAAGAGCAAATTTATAAATAAACAACATCAAAAAGAAATTATCTTTTGAATATTTAATTACTACATTAATTTCTTTTTGATGTTGTTCATGTATAAATTTTGTTCATTACTTTGCCAATATTTGTAGACAGATTTTGTTATCTTCTAATACCTAGTCTACATTTGAGCTGAATATAAAATAATAATTCATATTCAAGTTAATTATCTGTGTTTAGTAGAATATAAATTACTAATATAACGAACCTAAAAAAAACTTACTTCATTGCTTAATAAATTGACATATTGAAATACAAACTTCAATATTTTGTTACACAAACTCATTATTAAGGCTGGGATTTTTATGCAACATTCAAGCAAATGTTTCTCAATTTGTGGCTCAACTGCAACTACAATTATGCTTTTTTCTAGAGGTGGGACGAATTCTAAATTTTCTCGAATCCGAAACCGGATCCGAATCCTATAAGGTTCTCGATACCCTCAAATCTCGAATCTCTCGAATCCTTCACATAAGAATCCTATATTATTCATTAAGAAGATAAAAATAAATGAAATATTATTAATTATTAAATTATTGCTAATAAAAAAACAGTGTAGAACTCAGGGTCACCACAAAGTGATCCATTGGTGATCCGCGTACCAACAATCACCGGTTTTTTTTTGTTAGTGAACGCTTCTATTGGACGTCAATGGAGTTAAAACTAATTTTATCAAAGTTTTTAACAGTTTTTTAGGTTAGGATTCGAAAGTGTCGATTTCGAGTTTTCGAATCTCGAATATTTTTCAAGATTCGCGGGATTCGAATGTCTCATCCCTACTTTTTTCTAAGCAAAAAAGACTGTTTAGAGACTAGATGTCTGGTTACTAATATCAGTTGTCAACGAATTCTAGCCTCAAACCAGTATTTTTCATTGAAAAAACTATAATTCTTGGTTGATATAAACGGAGATCGTTAATTCACAATTGGCTCTTGGGCCACAGATTGAGAAACACTCGTTTCATATTGCATAAAAATCTGAGCCTTACAGAATATATACTGAGATAATACAATGGGTTTGAATAAAATGTTAAATGAGACCTCATAAATAGTAATTAAAATACATTTGGCTTATTGACGATGACGAGAAATTCGGAAACAAAAAAATAACCGAATTTCGGATTCGAAAGGAATGGAGAAATACAACCCATAAGGCCGACCCTGGATACTGTGGGAAAAAAAGGTGCAGGAAATGAAGATGATGACTTGTTTAGTTTGTTTTTATAATTTTGGAATTTTAAAAGTTTGTAAAAATATTTAAGATTTAGTTCTTTTCAATAGTCACGTTAAATTCTTAATTTTAAAAATAATAAAAGCAGCATTTTGTATTCAAAACAATTTATTATTAAAATAGTTTTAAAATTATACACAAATGACTGACGTTTCGACTGCAATTGTAGTCATCTTCAGAGCCTATTTTAAAGCCATTTTGTTCTAAAAGAAAACGTTAGCCATTTGTGTGTAATTTTAAAATTATTTTAATAATAAATTGTTTTGAATACAAAATGGTGCTTTTATTATTCCTAAAATTAAGAATTTAACATGACTATTGAAAAGAACTAAATCTTAATTGATACATAAATAGGTCAAGAACTAAATAATTATGTTATAAAGCCATAAAAGTCTGGGTATCCAAAAGTGGAATATAACAGTCAAAGTAAATCTTCAATTTTGAAGTTAAACAAGGAATTCAAGGAACCCTATAGACCTTCATTGCTTTAATATAAGCTTTCATATATCAAACAACCAATTTTCTTTCATTGTTACATGCGTATGCACATGGTACGCATGTACGCGCTTGCGTACGCACGTGCACGCATGTGTATGCACATGTGCGCACGTTCGCGCATGTATACACACATGTACGAACGTGCACGCATGTTTATGCACAAGTACACGTGTGCACATGTGTACGCACATGTACATGGCACGGCTCAAAACTTGAGCAAACAATTTTTAAGAAGACTACACAAGGTAGTCATATATCCACAACACCAACAAGAGAAAGGCAACCTAGGCTATACCGGTTTCACCCCTGCAAAGAGGCTCATCAGTAGGCTTTAATTCCAATCATGCTAAAATGGAAGGCCATAAAACGTTTTTTTTTTTTTTGCGGGATAAATCGGGATTTTAGTTTTCAGGGAAATTAACTTAACTAGATGCAAATATTCTAATTCGATCACTTTAATTCGCGCCATTCTGAGAAACTTTTATGGTTTCAGGAAAGTTCTTTAAGTGCAGGGGTGTCCACAGGGGGTAGTCTGGGGAGTAACTCGCCATTTGCCTTTTTTTGGGGGGGGGGGAGATCAGAATAGGCGAAAATCCAAATTTATTATTTTATTATTTAATTTATATTTTAAAAGAAAGTAGTGTGTTTCAGCCACTGTTTAACGTCTCACTGGAATTGATAGCAAGAGTATCCTTTAAATTACTGCTCGCTCGCTATGCTCGCAAAATAGGGAGAATGTTCATGTATTCCGAAGTTTAAAGACTTTGTTTCAAACACATCTTATGGCCAGTTGAAACTCATTCACAAAACGTTTATGCAAACAATGTCAAATTCGATCATTTTAAAAATGATGAAAATTATATTTGAAAAAATATATAAAAAAAAACGCTTTCTGCATTTGGTCCGGGGGAGAAAGGGGGTGAATTCTCCACTGGCTTTGGGGGGGGGGGGGTTGGGCACCCCTGTTTAAGTGTAGACTATTTATTTTGTCCCTGAAGATGAACACAATTTTGTTCGTAATGTAGTAAAACCATTTATTTTTAGGTTTATCATGTTTGCATTTTAAATTTCTTAATATTCTGACAACAATCAATTCCGTCTGCGCCTGTGGACAAAGTTAAATTGAAAGAAACATCGAAACTCACTGTGTCGTAACCGTCAACTCGAGACACAAAAGCTGCGAATCGGAAGTCTGTTTCTCTTGAAGTTGTTTCGTAATACTGCCGAGCATCTCCTTGACGACATCATCGAGATTCTTCACAAAACAAAAACCAAAAAATTTTTTTTTTTACTATTAATCGTATTGCTAAGAGTGGAATAACACCGAAGAAATAGCAAAATGTTAATAACAAATATGTTAATTAACAGTTTTTTTTTACTGTTTTGGGAAATGTTGATAACAAAATGTTAATAACAATGTTTTTGACAAAAATGTTAGTAGCATGTCAGCATAAAGAAACAGATCCACAAGTAGAATGTTATTAACAGTGTTGACAACAAAAATAACTTGCTAGTAACATTTTGTTATCAACATCCTTTGATCAGGATCGTCTCCAGAGTGGTCGCAAAATTTATGCTATTAACAAAGTTAGCAACAATATTATCGACATGTTAACAGCAAGAAATAAATGCTGAAAGCAAATGTTATTGAAAAAAGTTAATAGCAAAATCTTATTAACATTTGTAGAGACTTTTAACATCGTTAATGACAATTGTTATCAACAAATGTGAATAACAAAAGTTAATAACATTTTATAGGCAGATTTTTAATATTAGTTAAACACATTGCTAATAACACGTGTTTTCAATAATGCTACTTCCGGTGTAAAATGGCCTTAAAGCATCGTTTACACCCGTCAACATTTCCTATCGCGCATTGTTAGAAAGTAGCCTCGGCGCAATTGGCAGCAGAGTAAACGGACGATAAATGATGGCCAGCAGAGAGAGTATGACAGCAATCGAAACAATGTCATTACTGTACCTGATGAGGACAGTTTAAGCCACCGGCTAAATCTCCAATTTGATTTAACACCGTCGTGTCCTCTTCGAGAAGCTCGATGTCCTTCAGAACCTTCTTAATGTTCGCGTCGTTGCTTCGTGCGATGTCCAGATCGTCAAGACCGATCCGCATAAGAAGTTTGTACTTGTTCATCTCGAGCATCGTCGACAGAGATCCCGGCGAACCACTAAAAAAAGGGAACGAGTCCATATAAACGTGAAAAAAAAACGACTCGAACACAAAAATTGTTAAATTTGAATCACATGATTTTTTTATGATTTATAAATTAATTAATAAATAAAATAATTTCTAATCTATATATTCATCATTAAAATGTGTACAGTGTATACGTTACCGGCAATGTGTCAAATGCAGGCATTGTATATAATGTCTAGGAAATCTATAGAATGCGTGACTTTTCTTTGGCAAAGTATGATATGTCCGCGTTATTTTAACATAGGCCTACTATACCATATACTTTGCCTAGGCATTGTTTATAATACCTAGGCATTATACAGACATACTTTGCCTAAGTATTACTTGTCGTTCTGTATAACGCCTAGGTATTATATACAATGCCTAAGAAAAGTATATAATACAGTATGTTAAAACAACACAAGACTTTTCTTACTTTGCCAAGAAAACGTCACGCATTCTATAGATTTCCTAGGCAGTTCAGTTATATACAATGCCTACATTTCACCCATTGCCGGTAACATACATATTGATTAAAAGTTTAATGATGATTAGTGGTTGTCCAAGCTGCAGCAAAACGATTTTAAGTCTATTTGGAATTGATTTATGAAACAATTTCTAAATTCATTTGAAACTAGAAGAGTAAAACGTCTATGGGACATAGCATTAGTCACTGCAGTCACGCGCCATCCGGAAAGGGGAGGGGGAGACTAAAAACGAAATAAAAATCTATTCAGCCACCTTGAAAAACAAAAATTTCTTAAAAAAAAAAAGCACGTTTATATATCAAAAACCTTTCAAAACGCCTGAAAAGTATTTTAATCTTACAGAGTCGAAGTCTTCCGTATCGTTCCACTTTTTCGTTTTATACTAGTTATGATGAGAAGATCGGAAAAGAGAAAAAGACATCGTTCCTTCTTCGTTCCGAGGCTTCCCTAAAGTATGAGAAGAAATAAAAAAACACACACACAACAAAAACCACGAGAGTTAAGTCGATCAAATAATAAGCGACACGACGTGGTGTCGCAAAAACGAACACCAACTTAGGATCCGTAGATTCTCACCGACATTGTGACTAGATCGTAACGTATGAAGGTCCGATGTGGTTGAACCAAATCCATCAGTCCTTCGATGATTCCTTCCATCTCTTTGAGCCTCAGTTGCATCTGTTCTGCTTCGTACGCCTCTCGCTCGATGTGGTTGATTTTCACGGCTAAATCGTGGACTTCCTTTTGAGCGATCACCAACAACCGGTGGTCCGGATGGTCCACTTGGGTATGTTTGATCAGTTCCTTCAAAAAACAACGGGAAAAAAATTTTTTTTTTTAATGTATTCGTTCAAAAATGCAGGAATAAACATTAAAATCAGGTTTTTCTAAACACGATGCTCGCGCTCTTTGTGATTATTCGAAGTAATTTTTCAACGCAGCCTCTTAAGCCGATGAGGCTTAGCAGCCGATATTTTTTTTTAATTTTTGTCTATAAAAGTTTATATTGAAAGATATCAACATGAAAAGGCCTTGAAGTGATTCATCAGCCCCTCTAGTTTCTAAAACACTTTCTAGTTTCTCGTAATTTTGTTCTTCAAATCCAGAATAATCCAGAGTTCGAAAATCAGCTGTTTATAAACCATCTTAAAAGGATTTCTTTAGGGTGCGTTAAGACTACTCGTGGTTGTACTCGTGGTTGTACCCTTGTTGGGTTCAGGCTCGCGCTCTTGACAGATGACAGTTGTTACTCGAGCGGCTTTGAATCTTTCGGATCCGATGAGCGACAACAAAGTTTTGTTTACCAAAGCAAATTTTATTATCATGCACTCATTGTTTGGAGAAATGCCACGAGTACAGCGAGTCAACGAAACTGTGCTCGCGTCCCAGTCTTGACAAGTCCACCCCCTTGATGTACCGACACCAGGCGGTACCAGACGAGCCCCTGGCTTGCGTTACTTGTGCTACTTGTATCGCTGCTTGCGAGTCCGTCCACATTATTCGGGCTTGTCGACGAGCCGCCTCGCCAAACCAAAGTACGAGCACGAGTAGTCTAAACGCATCCTAAGATTAAAACAGGAAAATACATCAAATGATTCAGCTGCCGTTCTAGCTTTCTAACACTTTCATTTTTTTTTTTTTTCATAATGTTGTTCCTGAGTCATTTTGCCCATTTTACAATGGCTACACCTCAAAACGCCTTAACTGAATGAGAAAAAAGTATATTTTTTTATAATAATATCTGGTAGCAATGCAGTATAAAGATCCACACATCTGACTGGTTGAGATGTCCAAATTAAGGGGTGAAAAAAATCGTAAAAAATAGTGTAAAATAAAGTGCAGCACGTGCAGGATATACTTAAGAGTTTGGATAAACACCGATTTTGCGAAAACCGCGGTTTTTCGAGGTTTATTTTTGAAAATAACAGTTTTTTGGTTTTGTATTTTTTTTTCCCTCACATAAATTTTAAAATTTTTGATAAAAAAAAATCAATCATATCGAACAAAGTGTTTATTATTTCTTTTTAAGTAGTTATAATTAGGGTTCGGATTTCCATGCACTGTCAACCAAACTATTTCGCAATTTGTGACCCGAGAACCAATTGTGAACTAATAATTATGTTTTTGTTTTTTTCAATCAAAAACACTGGTTAGAGGCCAGAATTTTCTAGTCGACAACCGATAGTAACCAGACATCTAGCCTCTAACCAAACTTCATTAGAAAAGAAAGCTTAATTGCAGTTGTTCTAATGATGATGATGATTAATTCACAATTGGTGGACATGGGCCACAGATTGAGAAACATTTTGCTTGATTTTGCATGAAAATCCGAACCATAGTTATAATTTTTGTAGATAACAATAACCTTTTAGAAAAAAAAAACAAAAAAAACAAGAGCATTTATTAAATTATCAATCAGATAATCGTGACCGAAGTTTTGTACAAAAATTACTACTCAACAAAAAAGTCCTTTCGGGATATTATGTTGATGTTGGTTTTATGGTAGAAATTAGTGCTGCGTAAAGCTGACTGAGATTCTTCGTTTTTTTGGGCATGTTTTTTTTAAACATGGCAAATTCCTGTTTTAGTCATTAGTGATTGATTTCGATTTATTTTGTTGTTTTTTTTTAGAAATGGGACGAATACGAAATTTTCTCCAATTCGAATCTGAAATTTTCTCGAATCCGAATCCTAAAAGGTTCTCGGAATCCCTCGAATCTCCCGAAGCTTTCATATAAGAATCCTTTATTATTCATTAAGAAGATACAAATAAATGAAATAATTTTAAATATTAAATTATTATTAATAAAAAAACACAGTGGTCACTGCCACAAAGTGATGATATTGGCGATTCGGTTCGACCACCAAAATTTCAACAATCGCCGAGTTTTTTTTTGTTAGTGAACCCTTCTATTGGACGTCAATGGAGTTAAAACTAATTTTACCAAAGTTTTCAACAGTTTTTTTAAGGTTAGGATTCGAAAAATTCAATAAAATTCAAAAGACGAAAAAAGCGCAAAGATTCGAGTTTCCGAATATCGAATATTTTTCAAGACTACATAACGAACCAATTAAAAGTTGCCGTTCGTCATAACAAGGGTGGAGCCAACTGAAGTTCTTCCCGATTTCTAAATGCCTGTCATAAGTGACGGGAGCATCTAGTTTAATTTTGTGTGAATGTCCGGTTGTCATGAAGTAATTTTGCCTTGACCGCTTGCATTTTTTTTAATAATCACCTTACAGGACAGGTAATTAGAAAACGGGACAAACAGAAGTTGACTCTGCCCCTTTTTTATAACGAACGGCAACTTCTAATTGGTTCGTTATGTAGTCTTGAAAAATATTCGAGATTCGGAAACTCGAATCTTTGCGCTTTTTTCGTCTTTTGAATTTTATTGAATTTTTCGAATCCTAACCTTAAAAAAACTGTTGAAAACTTTGGTAAAATTAGTTTTAACTCCATTGACGTCCAATAGAAGGGTTCACTAACAAAAAAAAACTCGGCGATTGTTGAAATTTTGGTGGTCGAACCGAATCGCCAATATCATCACTTTGTGGCAGTCACCACAACAGTGTGCTGCTAATCTTAGTGAAGGCGGTGGCTGGCAGTTCAAGGCTGTGTGTGTGTGTGTGCAACTGTCACACAAATTCACAGACAATTTGAAAACGGAACAAACGCAAGTTGGCTCCGCCCTTTTTATGACGACCGGCAACTTCTAATTGGTTGTGGTTATGTAGTCTGACGTCACATGCTCCGCCCCTTTCAACGTCGAACCACACAACAAACCAATTAGAAGTGGTCGGTCGTCATAAAAAGGGCGGAGCCAACTTCTGTTTGTCCCGTTTTCTAAATACCTGTCCTTACAGGCATGTAAAGACAAGAAGATACAGTCGTTTTCCCCTCCCCTTTTATGAGGACTGACAACTTTAATTCTACTCATAAAAAGGCGGGGCAAACGACTGTATCTTACTGGACATCTCTACTTGCCTGCCCCTTACTATTGTTTGGGTTCTTGGATCGGGAGAGCACAACATAAAGTTGACCATGAGAGAAAAAAAACACGGTTCATTTAAATTGAAATAAATTCCGACGTTCTTAAACGTTTTTGTCCTTGTTTATATAGCGTTATACACAGACAGAGCTTAATATACAGTATATAAAAAAACAGTGTCATTCAGGGTCAGGCCACAAGATGATATTGGTGATCCGGATACCACCGAAATTGCAACAATCGCCGGTTTTTTCTGTTAGTGAACGCTTCTATTGGACGTCAATGGAGTTAAAACTAATTTTACCAAAGTTTTTTAAGGTTAGGATTCGAAAGGTTGGAAAGACGAAAAAAAGGTTCGCAAGATTCGAGTTTTCTAATCTCGAATATTTTTCAAGATTCGCGGAATTCGAGGATTCAAAATGTCCCATCCCTAATTTTTGATAAAAACCGAAAACGGCGGTTTTCGGAGACGGTTTTGTAGTTTCGGTTTTTCATTGAACGGTTTCGGATAAACCGAAATCCCATCAATCTTCTAGCCCTCCGAATCCTACCGTTCCAGTCGGAATCGTCCCAAACAGGTACAGTACCCTTTATACTGCCTATTGCTACCTTTTCACACTTTCATAAAAAAGAAGCTCAATTTCAAAGACATCTTTTTCGAAAAAAAAAAAAAAAAAAAACTTTCAATTATTTAAAAAAAAATGTTTCTCGTATCAAAAAGTTGCTTCTTCAAAACCTGAGTAACCAACTTTCAATTTCCTTGAGGCAAAATGAATAAAGTAGCATCATAAAACAAGATTATTTTTTTTTGTAATCCTTCATTCATTCATTCATTCTTTCAAATTGCTGGATCGGCGGAAAACTTAACTTTTTAAACTCATTTCGCATAAGTTCACATTTATTACAACACGAAAACACAACAAGTTAACCTCAAGAATAAAATCCACATATGAATCATAAAATAAAACAACAAGAGAATGAAATAATAATAATAATATTAAAAAAAACCTCTCTAAACAGGTTTATTTACCTTTATTAACAATTCATAACGTGGTATCCTTTGAACCGGCATAATTAATAGGGCGTCTAAGGTAAGTTTACCTTTATGTTCTCTGGACATATGCTGAAATTAAACAAAAAAAAACGTTTTATGCATGAGAAAAGGTTATCGAGGAAGAAGAACAACAAGAAAAAACTATAAAAACTATACAAAAAAAAAAAGAAGAGAAAAACGATGAGAAGTTTTCAAAATTTTAAAGTATACAACAAGAGCTCATAAACCTCTAAGGTCCTTGGAAGACTGACCACTTTTTACACCACTTTATCGACTGCAAAATGGGAAAAAACACGGGTTGTCCGCCAAAACCCGGCGGATATTGTAGGAAAAGTGGTTCGTGTGCAGTGCAGAAACGATGTCGCCTGTGGCCGAGATGGACCACTTTTCACAGCTACAGAAGTTTTGAAAAGTAGTTGAAAAGCCGCTCTCGTGTGCAAATCTTCGGTGTCTTTCCATAGAAAATAAAGGGTCATTATAAAAAAAAAGATGAAAGAATGAACGGGATGAACAGGGGGGGGGTAACTCTAAAACTCGACACAGAAAGCACATAAAATTGGATGAACACTATATTAATGTGGATGAACACAAATTTTAAAGGGACGAACATAGAGAAATAAACGGATGTACATACTTTAAAAAGATGAACATGGTTTTAAGGAAAGGGGGGGGGGGTGAACATAGTTTTAAGGGTGATGAACATGGTTTTAAGGTGGATGAACATGGTTTTATGAGGATGAACATGGTTTTATGAGGATGAACATGGTTTTATGGTGATAAACGTGGTTGATCTCCCTTAAAACCATGTTCATCCACCATACACCCATGTTCATCCCTCATAAAACTATGTTCATCCCCTTTAAAACCGTGTTCACCCCCCCTTAAAACCATGTTCATCCCTTTAAAGTATGTTCATCCCTTTAAAATTTGTGTTCATGCACATTAATATAGTGTTCATCCACATTAATATAGTGTTCATCCAATTCTATATGCATTCTGTGTCGGATTTTAGAGTTACCCCCAATGTCCATCCGTTCATCTTTTTATCCTGACCCGAAAATACATTGTAACCACAGTCCAGCCACCTTCTTTGACCTCATTTTTCAGTCCAAAAGTAGTCTGTGTTGTTCCAACCCTAAAGCCATTGGCACACGAACCACTTTTTGAATGCAAAAGGTTGTCGCAAGTGGCTGAGCTGTGGTTGCAATGTATTTTCTATAGAAAAAAAAAACACACACCAAAGATTTGCACACGAGCGGCTTTTTAACAACTTTCGAACTTCTGTAGCTCAAAAGTGTTCCATCTTCACCACAGCTAGGCGACATCGGCTTCTGCTTTGCACACGAACCATTTTCCAACCATCCGTGTTGGGTATCTTCGATCTTGTTCAGTTCGTACGACGGTGAAACGTAACAAAAGTGTTTCTTGGTCAACTTTCATTTTCTCTGAATTGCTAACGACAAAAACGACCACTTTATATTTGCTAATCGCTCGACAACATATGGACCACATTATAACCACCGCAATGGTCGGTTTTGGCCACAAAAGGTCGTGACGGACCAACTGAAGGCAGTGTCAAATGAAGGCTTTCAGTATTGTTTCCAGGACTGGAAACACAGTCTCCGTCAGTGTGTGGCTTACCAAAGGATTCATTAAAAAAAAAAAGATAAACGTTGATTTGTAATTAAGAAGCTACTGTAAATCGCCAAATTACTTTAAAAAATCTCCACAAAGACCGCTAGCATCGTTTTTCTATTGAGCCCATCAGGCCCGGACTGGGCTTCTAAACTGCTACCAGGAAAAACCGGGGGTGGGGGGCGCCGGCATAAACATTTGTAAAACATACATGTATGTCACTGCTGTGTAGCGTGAATAGGGTCGCGATGTAGTATATGGGACCACGTTTCTGAGTGGGTGTATCAAAAAGGGTGTATTTGCCCACTGCATTTGAGGATTTGAATATTAAAATCCAAAATTTCATTGAAAATAATTGCAAATTTGTTGTTTTACCTGAAATTTACAATTAGGGGCGCTCATTTTAATATTTGGAAAACATTTGTTCTGCCAAAATCATTTATTACCTATTCCAAGTAATTGTCGTGCCATGAGTTGCCATTTCCCTGTGGCCCAATCCGGGCCTGGAGCCCATAGACCCAATGTTAAAGAAGGAATGTTAGTTTTTAAAATACAAAGTCGCGGCGGCAATATGTTTATTTTTCATATTTAAAGTTGTCCAATTTTGATGGTTCAAAGTGCAATGTGCACCTTAGATATATGCTGATCGTGTGATAGAATGACAAAAAATTAGTAAGTGCGGTTCTATTTTTAAAAACTATTTCAACATCGCGAATTTCTAACTCTTATGTTAAACTCCATTGAGAACGCGCTCGTAAGCAAAAAAAAAACACCCATTAACATGTTCGTGAAAATACCTAAAAATAATTTTTAAAAAACCACAAGTAAACCACAGTGAAGCCAATACATTGGCGCACGTGCTGATTTTTTTCTGGTTTTTTAAAAATTATTTTTACGAGCATGTTTTTTTCTAATTTGGGCGTACTCAAAGGAGTTTAACAGAAGAATTAGAAATTCGCGATTTTGAAATCGATACTATCTATCGACATTGAAAAATATAATCGATAATCCTATTAATAGTTGTTTTTTCCCCCACTATCGCACATTCCCACTAGTGTTGGGACGGATTAAATTCGACAAATTAATATTCGACATGAGCGTCACACCAAATATCAACCAATTGGAAATTGAAAAGGACCGGGGGGGGGGGGGGATGTGACGTCAGACTACATAACAAGTTGCCGGTCCTCATAAAAGTGGTGGGGCAAACGACTATCTTACTGCGTTTACTTGCCTGTGTACTTCCAGGGGGTCATAATATCTTATATGTATTAAAAATGGGGGGGGGGGAGAGTTTTCAGGATCAACCGCTCCCCCTCCCTCTTTTCTCTCCAACTCTGAAGTAACAAACCAATTAGAAATTAATGGCGTTCATAAAAGGGCGGGATAAACAAAATTTTAGTGCTGGGCACACTTGCCTGTCTGCAAGTCTTATTTTTTTTTTAAATTCCCACCCAAGCCAGTCAAGTCAAGTCAGTCCATAATCACCGCTGCACTTAATATATCTGATTCTGATTTATGAAAGGCATCAAAAACGAGGCTCTGAGGGCTGAAATTATTAACAGCTGCTGCTTATTCGAATCCACCTATTTATTAAGTATGAGTTAATGCTTAATATACTCTGTATAATCATATTTATTGGGAAGAGCGATTAGCTTATTTACACCAAAAAAAAAACTCAAAACAAAATTTAGGAAATAATATATGTTGGCGGCGGTTACAATCCTGCCAACATCCCTGAAGCTACTTACAGTATATGACTTAACTGTATTGGTACAGCTTGCATGTTAACATCATTATGCTATGTTTAGTAAGTTACTTTCCTGTGTTTCAACACATTATTTGGTGTGTTATTGACTGGTTATCCAACTAGTTATTTTTTTTAGAATCGAAACAAAGTCTTATAGGTAGCCTACATCGCAAAATTACTTTGAAAAATTTCCACAAAAAGCGCTAGCAACGTTGTTCTATTCAGCCCATAGACCCAATGTTAAAGAAGAAATGTTAGTTTTTAAAAGACACACTGCATGGCGGCAATATTTTTCATATTTAAACTTGTCAAATATTAAGTTTTCAAAGTGCAATATGCACCTTAAATATATGCTGATCGAGTGATAGAATGACAAAAAATTGCTAAGTGCGGTTCTATTTTTAAAAACTAATTCAAAATCGCGAATTTCTAATTCTTATGTTAAACTCCATTGAGTACGCGCGCTCGTAAGAAAAAAACAAACATCCATTAAAATGCTCGTAATAATACTTAAACATAATTTTAAAAAATCAGAAAAAAAATCAGCACGTGCGCCAATGTGTTGGCTTCACTCTGGTTTAATTATGGGGTTTTTAAAATTATTTTTAAGTATTTTTATCAACATTTAAATGTATGTTTTTTCTTACTTGGGCGTAACTCAATGGAGTTTAACGTAACAGTTAGAAATTCGCGATTTTGAAATAGTTTTTAAAAATACAACCTCACTTACCAACTGTTTGGGGGGAGAGAGGGAGGGAGGAAGAGAGAAAGAGAGAGAAAGAGAGAGGAAGAGAGAGAAAGAGAGAAAGAGAGGAAGAGAGCGAGAGGGAGAGAAAGAGAGGAAGAGAAAGACAGAGGGAGAGGAAGAGAAAGAAAGAGAGAGAGGAAGAGAAAGAAAGAGAGAGGGAGAGGAAGAGAAAGAAAGAGAGAGGGAGAGGAAGAGAAAGAAAGAGAGAGGGAGAGGAAGAGAAAGAAAGAGGGAGAGGAAGAGAAAGAAAGAGAGGGAGAGGAAGAGAGAGAGAGAGAGAATGAAGAGAGAAAGAAAGAGAGAGAGCAAGGGAGAGAGATAGATAGAGTGAGAGAGAGAGAGAGAGGGAGAGCAAGGAAGAGAGAAAGATAGAGAGAGAGCAAGGAAGAGAGAAAGATAGAGAGAGAAAGAGATAGATAGAGAGAGAGATAGCTTAATGAGATTCGCCAACTAAAAACAGCAAAATAAATAAATAAAAGCAAAACTTTATAACCGTGTAATTTAAACATTTGGGAAGTGGAAAACTATAATTAAAGAGTTAGCCTACAAAACATAAACAACAAACAATGTTTTTTTTTCTCTTTACTCTCAACAAGTACACAAATTGCGTATACCATAAATGTGATGTGTAAACATCCCATTTTTTTTCGTTTTGTTTAATGTTTTTGTACTCTTAAATAAAAAGTCAGGTCACAAAACAGTGATGACTGCAAAAAGAGGATTGAAAAATGAAAAAAAAAAAAATTCAAATCAACAAATGAGAAAAATCGTTTTTCGCTCTTGCAATTTATTTGTGTATATATAAGTAATGTATACCCGCTGGCGCAGGTAAAACATGTTGTCATTTTAGAAAGTTATATCATAACAAAATTTATTTTTAAGAAAATTGAATCCAATTGATTAACAATATATAAGAAGTTATTCAAACGTTTATTATCAAGCTATTTCGATTCGTTTTGTTCTAGTGATGTTTCGATAGGGATATGAATAGAATATACTATCGCAATTTAAAAAAAACCTACAATCACATATATGTATCTTGAATCCTGGATGTTAGATGGCGCCATCATCTGCACCTGTTTCATCGTCTGCACTCAAACTACAGTGCATTGTGATCCGTTTCCGTAGCTCGTTTCTTCCTAGATCGCGTGGTAACCACACGAGGAAGATTGGAGGTACGTTAATAGGCGGATGGTAATGGACGGTAAACGTCCTCCTGAGTAGGGGTGAAATCTCTCAGAAGGATGGTGACTATCCATTTCTGATCGTCGACCTTGTAGACTTGCTCCGTAAGGATCCGCATGTCTTCTTGCCCTATGGTGTCTACGGCCTGTTCAGAAAAGGGTTAGTTTCCAGACAAAGAGACCACGTAGCTTCTGATTATAAACACATTATTCATTTCTGTCCCAGAAAGCTTTAACACGCACAGAAATGAATTGTTGAATCAAAGGTGCGTCCACGTGCCCATGATGTGATACGGATAGAATCAACGTGGTACAAAAGTTGAGCGAGTATGGACGGCTAACAAAGAGAAACACGGCCCTTTTATACACTTGGACCTGTGTGCACCTACAAGGTGTAACCAGGTCCGAGTGACCATGGTCCCAAAGGTATCACTCCGCTGATCAAGTTCAAATATAGAGGGAGGAAGAGACAGATGAGTCGCGCATCCCTCTGGAGGAATCACGACTCACTGGGTGTTACAGCATGTAAAACATTTAGTTTCTTAGCAGACCATAGTATACTATTGTCTGCTAAGAACAGGGTTGCATGATTTAAGTCTTTTCATTATTTTCAATAAAGAATTTCAACAAGAATTTATCTTCAAAAACAATGGCTTTTCTTCAGTTTTCAGTAGGTTTTGTAAAAGAAATATTTCCACCAATTGGGAAAAGTTGAAAACTATCTATAGTACTATCAATATTGAAGCGACTATCGATATTATCCATCGGTCGTGTAAAATACTATCGATAGTTTATTTTTGACTATCGCACATCACTATTCCCGTTCCGATCCGATGTAGTGTGCTTACAAGCTTTAAAGTTTTTTTTTATTTTGAGGATGTTCATCTTTAAAGGGAATGCGTTTTATCTGCGCCACGAAATACAAATAGAATTAGGTATTTTTTTTTTTTTAAAAAAAAAACCTCATCTAAAAGATCAAATCTTTATTTACTCCACCCCATTTTCTACACTGAATAAAAAATTTTTCTTTATCCTCTGAAATCGCTTTAAGAAACGTCTCACAAAATCGAAATGGATAAACTAAACCTGTCAGAAGAAGACATATTTCCTCAATGCTCTAAAAAAAAATAACTAACCTCCATAATATCACAGAAAACGCTTCATTTCACCCATCCGCCCCAAAGTTAAACTTTTCAGAACTCTATAGTTATTTATAAATTAGAAGTGGGCGTCGTACCTTTTTTGAGAAGCAATTTGAAGAAAATTCAAACTTTGTTAAAAACTAGAATATTTAATAAATGTGTTAAATACGGAGCCTTTTAAAAGACATGTGAGCTTTTTTTTTAAAAAATCGCGACATGTTGACTTTAATCTCGAAATGTCGACTTTTAATCTCGACATGTCGACTTTTTCCAGAATCTCGACATGTCGACTTTTAATCTCCACATGTCGACTTTTTCCAGAATCTCGACATGTCGACTATTAATCTCGACATGCCGACTTTTAATCTCGACATGCCGACTTTTAATCTCGACATGCCGACTTTTAATCTCGACATGTCGACTTTTAATCTCGACATGTCGACTTTTTCCAGAATCTCGACATGTCGACTTTTTCCAGAATCTCGACATGTCGACTTTTTCCAGAATCTCGGCATGTCGACTTTTAATCTCGACATGGTGACTTTTTTATAAAACTCGACATGTCGACTTTTTCCAGAATCTTGACATGTCGACTTTATACTCGACATGTCGACTTTTAATCTCGACGTTGCTCGGGCATTTACAGTATATGTTGTGCGTGCACTCTGCCTATAGTATAAAATGCACTTGTCAAAAATGTGTCACATTTGCCACATATATTATGAGCAAGTAGACTTGGTCTACTACTCTACTCATTGCGCGCTGTCTTCCGTGCTCCCGTTCTCTCAATCCTCGGCGAGTACAAGGCGAGGATAGAGAGACATTTGATTAACACACCATTTTTGTGGGTCAAATAAGTAATTAAAAAAATTAGCAATCAGTTTTAATAACAAACACGCTTGGAAAAATTACTTAGATTATCAGGGGTGGATTCATTTACTCGTAAATCCAGTTGATTTAGAAGTTAATACAGTTAACTTTCACGTAAAAAAAAGTCGCCTATAATTATTTGATTAGTCTGTGTTTATAAACATTTCACACAAAACCTGAAATCCTACGTGGAAACAGGGTGGCAGTGATTTAAATCAAATGATTTTTCTTAAATAAATCACATGATTTTTTAAAAAATAAATAACATGATTTTTTAAAAAATAAATCACATGATTTTTTAAAAAATAAATCACATGATTTTTTTAAAATAAACTAAATGGTTTTTAAAAAAATAAATTAAATGATTTTTTAAAAAATAAATCACATGATTTTTAAAAATAAATTAAATGATTTTTTAAAAACAAATTAAATGATTTTTCTTAAATAAATCACATGATTTTTTTTTAAACAAATTAAATGATTTTTTAAATAATTCAAATGATTTTTTTTAAATAATTCAAATGATTTTTAAAAATAAATCAAATGATTTTTAAAAATAAATCAAATGATTTTTTTAAAATAAATCAAATGGTTTTTTAAAAATAAATCAAATGATTTTTTAAAAATAAATCAAATGATTTTTTTAAATAAAACAAATGATTTTTTTAAAAATAAATCAAATGATTTTTTTTTTAAATAAATCAAATGATTTTTTTTTTAAATAAATCAAATGATTTTTTAAAAATAAATCAAATGATTTTTTTAAAGAAATTAAAGGTGAGACGAATCCTAAATTTTCTCGAATCCGAATCCTAAAAGCTTTTGGAATCTCCCAAATCTCTCGAATATATTATTCATTAAGAAGATACAAATAAATGAAATAATATTAAATATTAAATTATTAATAATAAAAAACGAAGTGTGGCACTCAGGGTCGTCGTCACAAGGTGATCCGGATAACCACAGAAATTGCAACAATCGCCGTTTTTTTTTGTTAGTGAACGCTTCTATTGGACGTCAATTGGAGTTAAAACTAATTTTACCAAAGTTTTTAACCGTTTTTTTTAAGGTTAGGACTTGATAGATTCGAAAGACGGAAAAAAGCGCGAAGATTCGAGTTTTTGAATCTCGAATATTTGTCAAGATTGAGGAATCGAATCTCCCATTCCTAGTCCAAACACTAATAAATAAATTTCGTTTTTTTTATAAACTGACAAGTGATTCAATTGCTCTTCTAATTTCTAAAATACTTTCAAGACCCAATGGTGCCATGAGGCACAAAATGCCCATGAGGACCACAAGTCAATCAGACCCACAAAGCGCACCATTTCCATAAGAACCGCAAAGCACACGAGTTCCACCAGACCTATAATTCCGGCCATATAGCTAGCACATGGTCCCTATTTCGTACAACTGCTAAACCAAGCCCAGGTCCACCAGTGGCCAACAACTGGCCTTTTGCAAAAAGCCCATTCAGCCCACGAGCTTCACGTAGGTCTCTCTTAATTTGAGAATGTTATGTATTACTAATAAAATCAAAGTTAAAAATAATAGAAGGGGTTGGAAAATTCATCTTACTCTTCTTTTTTTTTTCTTTATCTTTTTAAACTCAATTACCTCAAGGAACTTAGCAAAAGCTGGTTTAGCCTGAGAGGAGATTTTGATGGCCTCCTTTGCAGTCTTCCAATTGTTGATGAAAGCTGTGTAGGTGTCGATGACCGGTTGCTTCGTAAACTGAAACAAACACCAACAAAAACATTATATTAGAAAGGACTTTTGGTCATTGACAAATGGAAAGAAAGAAAAACCCTTCCGAACTTGATGATGATGATGATCATCATCATCATCAGGTTATACGGTTCACAGTTCTTCTCTACGGAGCCCTGTAAAAGACATGAGATTTTTTTTAAATCTCAACGTGTCGACTTTAATCTCGACAATTCGACTTTAATCTCGACATTTCGACTTTAATCTCGACATTTCGACTTTAATCTCGACATTTCGACTTTAATCTCGACATTTCGACTTCTTCCAGAATCTCCACGTGTCGACTTTAATCTCGACATTTCGACTTTTTCCAGAATCTCGACATTTCGACTTTTTCCAGAATCTTGACATGTCGACTTTAATCTCGACATTTCGACTTTAATCTCGACAATTCGACTTTAATCTCGACAATTCGACTTTAATCTCGACATTTCGACTTTAATTTCGACAATTCGACTTTAATCTCGACATTTTGACTTTAATCTCGACATTTCGACTTTAATTTCGACAATTCGACTTTAATCTTGACATTTTGACTTTAATCTCGACATTTCGACTTTAATCTCGACATTTAGACTTTTTCCAGAATCTCCACGTGTCGACTTTAATTTCGACATTTCGACTTTTTCCAGAATCTCCACGTGTCGACTTTAATCTCGACATTTCGACTTTTTCCAGAATCTCGACATTTCGACTTTTTCCAGAATCTCGACATTTCGACTTTTTCCAGAATCTCGACATGTCGACTTTAATCTCAACATTTCGACTTTAATCTCGACATTTCGACTTTAATCTCGACATTTCGACTTTAATCTCGACAATTCGACTTTAATCTCGACAATTCGACTTTAATCTCGACATTTCGACTTTAATCTCGACATTTCGACTTTAATCTCGACATTTCGACTTTAATCTCGACATTTCGACTTTAATCCCGACATTTCGACTTTAATCCCGACATTTCGACTTTAATCCCGACATTTCGACTTTAATCTCGACATGTCGACTTTTAATCTCTTTTATTCGACCATGTTAATTATGCCCTGTTGCATGCACTCTAATAATTAAATTATTGCAAGCGCCCTCTTGTAGTGCAGCAATAATTTAATTATTAGAGTATGGTGCACACAACATGGCCGAATAAAAGAGATTAAAAGTCGATATGTCGAGATTAAAGTCGAAATGCCAAGATTAAAGTCTACACTTCGAGATTTTAAAAAAATCTTGCATGTCCTTTACAGGGCGCCGTACTTCTCTTTTACGTGAAATGCATTCTTTTTTTTTACTATCGTCCCTCCCCTCCCACACAATTTCAGCCTAACCACTAAACACTTTTTCTTTTTTGCACCTTTCTAAATTATCCTTGAATTCTTTGAAAATTAAATTAAAAAAAAAGCCTTCAAAAGAAAGAACCGTTTCCTATTAACTAAAAATCATTGTAAGAATTCGAAGTAATTTCAGTTTAGAATATTCTGAACAAAAGGACACAGAAGCAAATTTCGTTGAAATTTTTTTTAACCACAAAATTGTTTCTTCTTAATTGTTTTATTGAATAGAAACGGAACATAAGCAATATTCTTTGTATGAGACCTCCACGACGAAGACAAAAACAACAACAAAAACATAATTTATTCAGTAAACATTTTAAACAAATGGCCTTTCGGTCAAATGGTCTCTCTGTCATAGGCCTTCTTGGCTGCTTGCTTGTAGAGTATATTTTTTTTCAAATTCAAATAAAAGCTAAATTTCGTTTGATATTTTGAAATTACGAGCGTAATTTACAGAGCCCTGTTGAGGACATGAAATATTTTTTTTTATCTCGTTCGGACGAGATATTAAGTCGGATCAAGACGAAAGGATGAACATTGTGGGGTAACTGTAAAGCCCCGTTTTCACGATAATAGTTTTCACGCTAGTTGCTGTCATGAGAGCAGCAACTATCGCGAGAACTATCATCGTGCAGACCACATGATAGTCACTATCGCACTGTTGCGATAGCACTATCACACTATCTCGTTTGACTAGATAGTTGATACAGTAGTACTGTCGCAATAGTAATATAGCTGTTGAGTGACTGGCGCTTGTAGGGAAATATCCACTTTGTAGGGAAATTTGGCTTCTTGAGGGGGAGGGAGAGAGAGAGGCAACACTTGTTGTTGACTCAATGATATCTGTGAAGTAGACGTGTCACACTGTCATGTGACAGAACTATCACGTTACTTCAAAGACTTGTAGACAGTTGCTATCATGAGAGTGAACTATCGCAACTTTCATGACAGCTACTCTCATGAAAGAACTATCGCCGTAAAACGAGGACTCGCTTTCACGGCGATAGTTCTTCTCTGTTTCAGGTTTTAGAGTTACCCACTAATGTTCATCCTTTCATTCTAACCCGACTTACATGTAGTATCTCGTCCGATCTGGACAACTTAGTATTTCTCGTACGGACGACTTAGTACCTCGTCCAGACGAGATAAAAAATATATTTCATGTCCTCAACAGGGCTCCGTAGTAATTCACTTAAGTTTTCATAAAAGTAACATTGAATGAATAGAAAATATTCTACAAAAAGCAAATTTGCAGAGATTTGATTTAAAAACAAACTTTAAATTCCTGCTGTTTTTTTTGTGTTAAGAGGCTACACATCGCAAAATTACTTCGACAAAATCTCCGCAAAGAGCGCTAGCATCGTTTTTCTATTGAGCCCATAGACCCAATGTTAAAGAAAAAAATGTTAATTCTTAAAATAACAGTCGCAGGGGCAATATGTTTATTTTTCATATTTAAAGTTGTCCAATATTAAGTTTTCAAAGTGCACCTTAAATATATGCTGATCGAGTGAGAGAGGTCTGGGGCACCCCGAGGACCCCCGAGGCTCCGTACTTTGAAAACAAAAAGGAAGTCTTTTAAAAAAGACATTCTTATGCTGAAAATGATCTCATGTTTCGAAACTGTATCATGGCATAAATTAAAACTATTCTAGTAATATGTCTGGACTGAAAACAAAAACAAAACCCCAAAACGTCTTCCCCCCCCCACCCTCCTCCTCCTTTCTACAATTTATTCACTGCAAATTCCATGTCAGGATGTTTTTGAACAAAACCCCACCAAAAAAAAAAAACCCCACGATAAACATCCTTCATGTATGGAACACATTACAACATGTTTTGTGCTCTTCTTGTTGGGTGGTTATTGCAATGACATTTGTTTAATTGTTGTACACAGTGGTCATCATGTGAAGAAGGTGGAAGAGAGGAGAAGGAGAAGAAGGTTTAGAAAGGGGCGAGGGGGGTGGAGGGCAATGTAGAGAGAAAAAAAGGACATCATTTGAAAATTCTGGGCAACTAAAACAACACCGGGAAGTGGAGGGACAGACGTCTGCAGCAGGGTTAGAACTCTGGAGGCCTTTATTTAAAATAAAAAAAAGCAACAAAACAATCAAAACAAAAGTGACAACTAAAACTGACAATTGGACGTTAGGAAGGGTCACGCCAGGGGGTCACAAACATAATAAAAACAGATGAAGGTCCATTTTTCAATAGGTAGGCCTAACAACATTGTAAGGCCCTACCTAAACAACAACAAAAAGATAGACACTAAGGGCTACTGGCAAAATTTAAAGGCTGTTTTATGTTGGGAACAATTGTTTCCTAACATAAAACAACCTTAAACACAGGACATCGGACCCTAGCAGGGGGTCCTGACAAGAATGAAGGAATGTTTTCAATTCAATAACAATGAGGAAACAAGAATGTCCCCAAATAAGGTCGTTTTTTATCAGATGTCACATAACTTATATTTTGTGATCTATATCAAGATAAAATATACAGAGATAAATCAACAAAAAAAATGCCCTGTCTTCCTATCAGGAACATATCTCGCGCCAATACCGAGTGTGGCCAACAGATGGCGCAAACTGTACTTGGAGCTTCAGTTACAATACGATTTCAATGAACGTGTACAAAAAAATGGATAGCCTTTTTAAGCCGCGGGCAGACCTAAATTAGATGTTCGCGAACTGCTCGCGAGCATAATGTTTACACCAAAAAAAAAATTAGCCTTTGCATTAGGGCCAGCCCTAGAGTATGCGAGGCCCAAAGCAGCAAGGGATGTTCGGGGCCGAACAAAAAAATGTTTAGTCAGCAGCACGGGGTCCAAGACGGTTGGTTGCCTCGCTCGCCTCGCCCTAATCCTGGGCCTGGTTTGCGTTCACACAGCGAACAGCTCTCGAGATTTTGTTTGTTAAGTTAGTGAAGAATTCGCGTTACAAACTGGCGAGACGAGCTCACTCACAGTCTATAACCGGATTCTCTGTTCGGCAGATGTTCGAGAACCAACCCTTTGACGTACGGTACCACATCAAGAGCGAATTTTGTACCGGTTTGACTGGCTTAGCTAGGCAACCGCAAGACCCGCAACTGCGGGGGGGAGGGGGCGCAGGAGGTTTGGGGGCGCAAAAAACAAAATGAAAGTTATGTATTTTCAAAAATAATTGAATAAATTAAGCGAGTGATTCCCTTATTTAATCAGTTAATTTCGAAAATAAATCGACTTTCATTTAATATTTACTTTTAAAAACTACATACTTGCACCAGTAAATCTTCATAGAGATCAATGGGCATGGCGGAACGGTCGGAACAACGGTAGGAATAATTGGGAAAATAATAGGAACAATTGGAAGGTTAGGTTTAGTTAAATTAAGCTTGTTGCAGGGTGGTTGGGGCGCAGCCTCCAGTTTTTAAAGAATTATTAAATGAAAAATTAGTCCATTGTTAGACTGTTTCCTAATTTGATTAACGGGAGGAACGGTTGGAACAATAGACAAATTTGTTTTAATAATTCTTTAAAAACTGGGGGGCTGCACCCCCCCCCCCCCCAGACTCCCTGTAACAAACTATAATTTCCTCATTTTTCCTGACCTTCCGACTGTTCCTACTGTTGTTCATACCTGTTCTGCCGTTCATCAAAATAGCACCCAAACCCAGTATGAGGTTCTATCTGGAGAGGAAGGTAAGGGGGCGCAAAGTTTTAAGTGGCGCGGGGGGGAGGGGCACAACAAAGCCTAGCTACGCCACTGACCGGTTTGCAAACACCTGTAGAAATGTATGCGAGCTCCCGTCTATACCGGGTTCTGTTTCTGTTCGCAAACTGTTCTGGAGCGGCTCGCTACATTGGTTTGTATGTTGCTTTAAAGAGACCATTACCTCCAGAAATTTCTTGTCAAAATATTGTCTAGAATTATTCAAAAATAAGTCATTAATATAATTTAAAAAACTAAAAATCAGTCTGCTTAGTTTGACAATATAATGTCACCACTATTATGCGAAAAGCATCTCGATATGAGAGCACAATCGTGGCCCCCAAATATTCACCCTAATGGTTTGCTTTATTATGGTAGGAAAACTGAAGTGAGAAAAAACCCCTATCGCCCTACCACTTTTACGTGTCAAGCTAGAGGTGGCATCGAGTAGAACCGAACCGAATCTAATCGGTTTGGAACCAGTTCGACCTGTACTGGCAAACCGGTTCTATCAGTTCTAGTAATTGGCGAACCGGTTCCGAACCGTTGACATCTCTACAGCAGTCGCTCGTTATGGTGTGCAGCGATGTTGCTACATATTCCGCAAAGATGTCTCTAGCCAGTCGTCGGGAGAAACATCCCAACTCGACAATATATTTCCAACGATTATCGCCCGGTCTGAACGCGACACGGTTGTGTAAAGCTTAAACTTCATTCACGCGACGTCCAACGACCTACCTCGAGCGAGCGTCAGCGCACATGCGCGTCTTCATACATATACAAGCAACTATTAGCGACTTGTCAAAGCATCGCGACTTGCTACTCAGGTCGCAAACGTTTCAAGTCGCTACCCAACAACCAATCAGAGACCAGATTTTGTTGCATATGCCGTCTTCGACGCCATTTTTTATGACATCACACACCATGAAGACACGCCCAAAACATTTGTAGGTGCAGCACATATGTAGTGTGTGCCAGCGACTAGCAACTTGCTACTTCAAGTCGCTATGGTAGTCACTAGTCGCAGACGCTACGCTCAAGGTAGCAGGTATGAAGTTCCAGCTTTACAAGCCAATGTTGCAAATCTGTAACCAGCTGAAGTTCTTTTTTCTTAGTTTTTTTTTACCCCACACTTACCGATTCAACAAAGACGTCGCCAACTTTCTGTTTATTGTCCCAATTTTCAAGCCTTTGTTTCAGCACTTCCAGAAATGTTTCGTGATGAGACAAAATCTCGGGAACTTGAAAAAACATTTCGTCGACCAAATTCGCATCAACGAGCCCCGAATATTCTTGGCTCTTTAACGACCGAAAATATTTCTAAATAAATAAAGAAAAAATACAAAAAAAAAAATCTTTATTTGGTCATTTTTGTTTTGTTTTCTTTTGTTATCATCTTGCCATAGAAGGGGGTGTTCCAAAAATAAAATTCAGTACACTTTTTTTGTTGTTGTTGTTAACAGTTTTTTTTTAAAAGCGAGTATGGATTTCAAAGAAGTCTAGATTGGTGTACTTAACTTGTTATTTTTTTTAGTGGGGAGGGAGAAGGGGGGAGGGAGAAGGGGGGGGGGGGGGGTTTCGTAACTTTTAATTAGCATTAAAATAAATAAGACAAAAAGGAGGACGGCGCCAATTTAATGTATTTATAGACAACGGTTACAAGAATCTCCTAATTTTTTTTTTTCAGTTTATTTACATCAACTGTGGGCAACCTATGGGCCAAATATTGTAGGATTCAGTTTCTACGTGCAGAACAAAAAAAATAATTTTGTCAAGTCATAAAAATGTCACGGCTGTTAAGTCCCTATTACACTAGCTATGCAACTCGTGATGTGACTTGCAACTAGAACTTTGTAATAAACTTCTATATCACACTATGCAACCTAGTTTGTCAATCAAGTTTTCAAAACTTCGTTTATGTCAAGGGGGCCGACACATTCGGGTGAATCTTGTACGGTATTTGGAAGCCATTTTACTTTTAATTCGCATTTTACTGAATTTTAAAATTTCAATTCTATTCTGAATATCCAAGTAAAATGCAGCTAAAAAGTAAAATGACTTTCCATCCACACGATTTGCTGTGAATCTTAATAAAAATCATACATGATTTTCTTCAATGTCTGCCCCCCTTGGTTTGTGTCCATATTGTGATCAACTAACAGGAAGATCATAAACCGGAAGTCATGCAAACGGGAATTCGTTCAATGTTACATATGTTATTTCCGGCAAACGGCCTGATTGGTTGTTTGTCAGAAAAATTGAAAAGTCATTGAAAAGTCTCTCAAAGTTGAACCTGTTCAACTGTTCGGTGAGACTTGAGTCTCAACACTAGTTAATAATAAAGTTTTATCAAGTTGCATATCACACTATAAACATTGAAGTTGCATGTCACATTGCAAGTTTCCTTGCATCAATAGTTGCTAGTGTAATAGCGGCTTTAGATCATACCAAGTGACTAGTGGGGTAACCACACGTCATAAATGACGAGAGCAAAATTCTAGTTTAATTTTGCTACTAAAATTATATTTAACTATTTTATTCAAATACTTCATTTTAATTCAAATATACTTCATAAAATCATAAGCACCTTACTATTGTTTGGGTTCTTGGGTTGGGAGAGCGCAACATAAAGTTGACCATGAGATAAAATCAGTTCGGTTCATTTAAATTTTAAATAAATTCCGACGTGTTTAAACGTTTTTGTCCTTGTTTGTACAGTGTTACACACAGATAGACAAAGCTTAATATATATTTAAAAAAATAAAATACATGTATATGCGGTAGAAATCTGAGCAGCCCAGAATAATCTGCAGCCACAGCAGCCTCCTCTAGAGCAAGCATGTCAAACTCAAAAGCTAACACGGGCCAAATAAACAAGTTTATATGGGCCGCAAAAAAACAAAAACTTCAATTTTTATTGAATGTTAGTAATCCTGGATGAGACAGGAGTTGGGCCACAAAGATATTCGTTGTGGAAAGCATGTGGCTCGCGGGCCGCGAGTTTGACATGCTTGCTCTAGAGCATATGCGGCACTTATCGATAACTATAACCCGACACTTGTTCTAATCGTAACGTGTGACGTTACGTGGTCGTCATTGATTATAGAATAGCATTATCAATAGCTATATGTCCGGAAACTAAAAGAAAAACGCCATTATCTGTAAAGAAAACAAAAATGTAACGTCCGGCAACAACATGTGATAGGCTCCTGCTAACCTATATTCTCATATAGCTTTATCGAGAAATTTAAATTGAATATGGAGGAAATGACATAATTAAGCACGTCTAGAAATTCTCTTCGTTCACAGAATTGTCTAGGAGGCAATGCAATTACTCTGTTCCATTCAGTGCTGCATAAAAAAGAATTAGGTTTTCAGTTTCCCGAAAACAGCCATTATCTGCCACAACAATGAATCCCACTTATCATGTTACTCCATTTCAAAACGTTCTTGTTCCTTTACTTCCTTTCCTGCCCATGCAATGTCGTCTCACTGTAACTTGAGGCTTATTACGTCAGAGGACCAATTGCGGGGAGGGGAGAGGGGTACGGTCCGCCCTAGACGGCACTTTTTTGGGAGATAGTAGAAGGGTCTCTCTAAAAAGCAGAAACTGCAAAGCAATGCAGAAATATAAAATTATGAAACTTTTGTCGCTCGCTACGCTCGCCGAATGTATTCTGCAATCCAGCATTATTTTTTAAGTCATGGTAAACATAAGACAATTGAGTAAAACTGAAAATTGACCTTTGATAAATAATTCCTATCGGGTTTTAGTTTATTTAATAATTTCATAATTAATATAAAATTATATAAATCATTTCAATCACTGGATATTGATAAACAATACGTCGAATCCCTAATTTTTTTCGAATCCGATTCCCAAAAGGTTCTCGAATCTCTCGAATCCTTCATATAAGAATCCTATATTATTCATTAAGAAATTCATGAAGAAGATACGAATAAATGAAATTATAATATTAAATATTAAATTATTAATAATAAAAAACACAGTGTGGCTTCACTCAGGGTCAGGCCACAAGGTGATCCATTCGTGATCCGGATAACCACCGAAATTGCCAACAATCCGCCGGGTTTTTTTATGTTAGTGAACGCTTCTATTGGACGTCAATGGAGTTAAAAAAAAACTAATTTTACTAAAGTTTTTAACAGTTTTTTAAGGTTAGGATTTGAAAGATTCGAAAGACGAAATATGCACAAAGATTCGAGTTTTCGAATCTCGTATCTTTTTAACATTGGCGGGATTCGAATGTCTCATCCCTAATAATAACAATAATAATTATATATATATTAAGCCAGGTCTGTGTGTGTGTGTAACATCGGAATTTATATAATTTAAATAAATGAACCGTTTTTTCTCAAGGTCAACTTATATGTTGCACACTCCCCATCCACGAACCCCATGATATTAAATTGGAGAGGGGGGGGGGGGGAAGTGTAGAGGGGGAGGGAGAGAAAGAGAGGGAAACGTGGAAAGGAGTAAAAAAAGGAACAAACGACGCGCATGCGTACACCAGAAAAAAAATGAAAAACTCATTTTCTATTTCAAATATAAAAAGGGAAGGGGATAATAGTAGCAAAATTAAACTAGAATTTATCATGGGCAACTGTGTACAGCATTAGAATTTCTTTTGCTCCGCCCTTTTATGAACGTCATCAATTTCTAATTGGTTTGTTACTTGGTCTGACATCATAAAAGGGCGGAGGAAAAGAAATTCTAATGCTGGGCACAACTGCCTGTGAAGTTTGCACCCGTCATTTATGACGGGTTACCCCACTAGTAATAATAATAATAATAATAATAACAATAATCTCAAACAATATAATTTGCTTTGTCTCTCTGTAATACCTTGTACACACTTGAGTTAAACACATTTAATTTGAATTCATTTAAGTGAATTATACGGAATCCAGTTAAGGACATGAACACCAAATAAAAATTGACTTTCATTATTAATATTTTAAATTGAAAATACTAAATCAATATTTTGTCAATAGTTTATATATTTATATTTAAGTATTAACTCAATATTTTCAGGTTATTAACTGAATAAATATATTGTTTGTTTGCCCTTCACAGGGCTCCGTAGAACACATTATTTAAATGCATTTAAATTATCAGGTGTGTACTAGGTATTATGCTGTGACGTCATCGATCGTAGTAAGTGAACATAACAGAGATACTCCAAGTAATAATTAATAATTAGTCAAAATAATGATATAATAAAAAAGGCCTCAAAAATTCGTTTTCTCATCCCATTTCTTTCAAGCAGACAAGTTGACACTATCCGAAAGGATGGGCGATTTGAAAACTCGAATCTTCGCGCTTTTTTCGTCTCTTTCGAATGTTAACCTTAAAAAAAAAACGTTAGAGACGTTGGTAAAATTAGTTTTAACTCCATTGACGTCCAATAGAAGCGTTCACTAACAAAAAAAAAACTCCGGCAATTTCGGTGATTATACGGATCACCAATGGATCACTTTGTGGCGACCCTGAGTGCCACACTTGTGTTTTTTTATTATTAATAATTTAATATTTAATATTATTTAATTTATTTGTATCTTCTTAATGAATAATAGAGGATTCTTATATAAAGGATTCGAGAGATTCGTAAGGTTTGAGGGATTTGAGAACCTTTTAGGATTCGAGAAAATGTAGGATTCGTCCCACCTCTAGTTTTCATCAACCTCTCTGACGTCACAACCTTCAACTTACAGTGCGGCGACTATATTAACGATTAGAAATGCGGCCCGCATTTCTGAACAGGTTGACTATGGTGTGATTCGGTACACTCGAAAAGAAACAAATGAAAATCCAAAGTCAATACGTGGAATGAATAAATTGGCAAAGGAAACATAAAATAATAAAAAAATGAGAGATGAGGTGTCAATTTGTATAATATCTCGTAAAAGTTAAAAGGAAAACCACTAAAATTCTTCTCCAGCTGTTAATTTCAGACAAGGTTGACCTCAACACTTAATTCAAATACAAATCTAGAAATTTATATTCTGAATGAAGTCTCTCTCTCTCTCTCTCTCTCCCACCTTCCAACCCCCCCCTCCCCCCCCCCCCCCCCGTGTTTCTTTTTCTGAAATTGCTTCATTAGTTTTTCTCGCGTAATAAATAATAAAGAGTAAAATGTAATCCAACATTTCATGTTTTTTTTTAAAAAAAAAAAAGTACTTGTGGGTGAAGTTCAAACAATGTTTCCATGATTTCGTCATTAATTCTTTCCTTTTTCGATATTAGCATTCAAAAGAATGTCTTATTGGTGAAATATTTAAATTTCAGTGGTTGTCAGTCAATCTCTCCTGTAGAAACATGAAACTTTCACATTTCAAAAGTTCTTTCTTTCTGCTGTGTTTAGAAAAAAACAATAAGCTTTGTACCACATGTACTGTATAAGTCGTTAGCAATAGCTTTGGTCAATTTGATCTTATCCAATAGAAACGCAGTATTTTATTCCTGCAGCATATAAAAACCGCTCTTCAGAATCAATAGTATTGTAAGCAGAATACTAAAGTTGCTTTTCGTTCGCTGTAAAGCCGCTATTACACTAGCAACTTTTAATGCAATAAAATGTGCAATGTGACATGCAACTCCTTTGTTTATAGTGTGATATGACATGCAACTTGATAAAACTTTCCTTTTAATTTAGTATCAAACTCAAGTCTCATTGAGTTGCACAGGTTCAACTTCTGACAGACTTTTCATGTAACTTTCTGACAAACAACCAATCAGGCCGTTTGCAGGAAATGACATATATAGCATTTAACGAATTCACAGTTTCATGACTTCCGGTTTATGAACTTCCTGATAGTTGATCACACAAACATCATCACAAACAAAGGGGGCAGACATTGAAGAAAATCATGTACGATTTTCAATAAGATTCACAACAGATCCTCGTGTGGATGGAAAGTCATTTTACTTTTTATCTGCATTTTACTGGATATCCAGAATAGAATTGAAATTTTAAAATTCAGTAGAATGCAAATTAAAAGTAAAATGGCTTCTGATACCGTACTAGATTCACCCGAATGTCGGCCCCTTGACATAAACAAAGTTTTGAAAACTTGATTGGCAAACTAGGTTGCATAGTGTGATATAGAAGTTTATTACAAAGTTTTAGTTGCAAGTCACAACACAGGTTGCATTGCAAGTTGAATTGCATTGGAT